>OX155952.1:14751590-14804299 GCA_944548615.1 Micropterix aruncella | reverse complement strand
AAAATCATTAGACTTTCGGAGAGGTAGCCTCTGCACCGACTACGCAGAGAGAGCAACAACACACAAAATGCATTTTCTGTATTCAAGACGAAAATTCTTAGACAGCATTTTCCTATATAAAATTATTCATAACCACATCAACTCTGCACCCCTTTTGGAAAAAAATCTTTTTAAAATCCCGCGGTCTTCCTCCTCACGTTCAAAAGATACTTTCTATATTCCCTCTTTTCATTCAAACTACGCAAAAAATACCTTTTTCAGACGCTCTTGCATGTGTTATAATGAAGTTTTGAACGACATTGATATATTCTCAGTGTCATTAATTACTTTTAGGAAACAATTCAGTGATTTGTTGTTGCATTAGTTTTAGTTTACAGCTAATAATTTAGGTACTCGTACTACATGAAAATAGTTCGATCCGACTAGAAATTTACATTGTTGTGGCTACATTTAACACAGTTTTGTTAAAATTAATGTTAATGTAGGTCCATTTATTTAGGTGTATTTGTGAAAACATTTGTTTATGACTGTTTTTTATCTAAATAATAAAAAAAAACATTTATACATATCTTGAAATAAATCTTCTAACGAAACTGGCTCGCTGTAACGGTTCTTCGCTGTTTTGTATCAGAACGGAAATTAACCTGACGGGGTAGGACGCTGCCGGTGATTGCATGTTTTTCTACTTTCTCCCGATAACCAGCCTCATGTTGTATTATAATATTATTTTTTCTACGAATGAATTTATATCCAGTTATGAAGTTATTCAATAATTCATACTTGTACATTAGATTGGGAAATGTTTAAACGAGATGTTTTCATACGTTTATATTTAAACATCTTGTTTAAATATAAGATTGGTTTTTGAGATGGACGGATGAAGGGTGGAGCTTGGTTATTGAGATATATGAACGATCGTTCACAGGTAACGAAGCTCCTATTTTTAAACCTATTTGATTGAGCCGACTAAATAGGAGCGCTCATAATGTTTCTGTTGTCGCTTACAATGGTAATGTCGCACAGTGCTTCGAAAGTATGGGGAGATGGGTCAAAAATCATAACTCCAACATTTCTGCCTGAATTTAAAAAAAGGAAAGAAAGAGGAAATCATGCCATTTAAATAATAAAACACAATTAACCACAAAAAATACTCATTTTTAATCCTATAAAAGTCATAAAAGAACATTAATAAATACAAATAAAACATATTTCAAATTCTATTTCAACGAACAATCAAAAGAATAATAGGACAAAAAACTAAAACTTTAATTATAATGAACCGAAAAACTGACCAAATTACATAATGGCCCTTTCTCCGAAACGTTAACCAACATTGGGTTAGTTAGTTGAACATAAACTTACAAAAGCCATCGCCAATTATTAACAATTTTGTAAGGTAAATATGACGTGTAAAATAACTAAATACACATTGTTTAATATTGTAGACAATATTCGATAACACCTACAATAAATTATTGAATACATTTAATCCGATTCCAATATTCATTAATCCATTTCCGATTCCCAATATTATTAAAATTAATAAAAATTGTTTAATAATATCTTTGTTTATTCCAGTTATTTCCGCAGATAAATCAGGATTGCTAAAAAATCTACTAGCAGCATTGCCATCATTTCAAAAGCCATAACCTGGCTTAAGCTTATCAATTATAAAAGATACTAAATATTCTAACTGAACATTGTAAACGAAGAAAGCAGATTGGTCCAAAGTTCCCCACCGCAATCCCTAACAATAACCTTAAGAGAAGGCTATCAAAAACCATAATTGGCCCGTGTTAGTCCCTAATACGGTAACATTTTGGATATAAATACCATAATTAGAACTTTCGACGAATCTTTGTTTTACAAATTAATGTTAAAAATTAATTTGTCCTAAATTTACTATGCCGGCATTCTTATGTTAAGTCTTATTTAATAACTCCTGCCGATTTACGTCAGCCAGTATATTATTATCAAAATAGTATGCGTTTTATAATGACTTTTTGTTCTTTTTAACTAGAACAGACTAGAAAAACAGTCAATTTGTAATACATTCATAAAAGATCGTAATATATTATTTTTTCTCTCGGAAAGTTCTAAATCTAAATGAAAAGCTAAACTTACTATGGCGCTAAAGATTTTGGATCGGTTTGACTTGTTTTATCAAATGATACTGAAAACTTCTTTACTGCAAAATTCAATTCCTGCTAACTGATGGTCGCCAACAGATATTCCACGTGACTTTTATTCTATTTGAAAGGAGATTTCCTCGAGCGACTTCTTGGGTCGTCCTTTACTCGGTCCTGGCACAGCCTCACAGTCTACCGTCTACTAGATATTTTTATTGGATTTTGGAAATACAGTTTTTTTTCCAGCCACTTTTTGTTCTTCTGTAGAAATAAAGTGCGACATCGGGAACATTCACTCCACTTTTTTTTACAAAAGACACATGTAGGTTTTTTTAAATCAGCTTCTACTTCTTCATTGCAGTCTACAAATACCAGCAGAGCCTTTGAATATTTTACCATAGCTGCTGTTGCTAACATTCTCCGATAAAAATTCATGAATATACCATATAGGCTTAAGCATCGAAGTACCACTCAATATAGAAAGAGTGCTTATTCGTAAAAATGAGCATATCAAGCATTTTACATAAAGTTAAGGGCTGACTGATAACGAAAAAGACTATAATTCGAGAATAGTCCGTATGTTATGAGTAGATTCAGAAGATGAATAAATATGGTACTAAATTAAAAGTGAAATAGAATATATAAAAACAAGCTTTACTTTCTAGCCTACTAATCTCCCGGCTCCATCTTCAGACCCTCGTTATTAAGTCAGAGAAAATACTCATGATAACAAAACAAACGAACATAATCTCGACGATTTTAGCACGTTCCATCAGGGAGTTCCAGTGGTAATCCCCAGGTTCCATATTCAGACCCTCGTCGTCATGTGTAATGGAAATTACTCAAGACAACAAATAAATCAATAGCTTTAAAAAACACTAAAAACACGCTTTATACAAGCACCTATGTCAATATTTACACTATTTACACTCAATATTTACAGGTCAATATATAATAGGTTTGTTATAACCTTGAAACCTGATCGTGTTCAAAGTCCATTACGTGACCTTTCTCACAAGTGCAAACACGACTATGATGATATTCCATCATGGAATGCCAGTTCCTGTCTTCCGGCTTCATCATCAGACCTTGAAACTTAATCGTGGTCAAAGTTCATTACAAGACCTTTCTAACAAGTCCAAACACGGCTATGATACGATATTCAATCATGGAATGCCAGTGCCTATCTTCCGGCTTAATCATCAGACCTTGAAACTTAATCGTGGTCAAAGTTCATTCCAAGACTTTTCTAGTAAGTCCAAACACAGCTATGATACCATGTTCCATCATGAAGTTCCAGTTCATATCTTCCGACTCCATCATCAGATCAGTTCGACAGTACCATATAATTGTATTGTCATCAGAACTACATACAGCTGCCAATTTTCATGACGCTACGATTTTTGGAAGATGGTTAAATTAGTTACCTTAGATTCCGTTACATATGTAGTTAGTTACATACAGGTCGACCTAATAAAATCGTGTTAAAAACAAATGAGCGCAAACTTGATCTTATAATAGCACTTTCCATTAGAGAGTTTCAGTGGCAATCTTTCAGCTCCATCTTTAGACCCTCGTCATCATGTGTAATGGAAAGTACTCATAATAACAAAACATACTCCAAATTCAACTGCCCTACCATTTACCATCAGGGATTTCCAGTCCCTATATCCACAGCTTCATCATCAAATCAGCTCGATGGTACCATAATATTGCATTGCCACCGAACTTACTAAATACGCTAAATTTCACGTTAATCGGATACCAGCAAGTGGTTGAAAAATGGTTTACTAATTTTGAAACGGACAACTTAAATACGAACATTTCCATGTAATATTACAAAGCTTGTAAAAAGAGACAAAAAAGATTAAATATTATATGATTTTAAACAAATGCTTATAGAATGTATTATGTAAAATACTTCAGTTGGTTTTTCATCAAAAGATTTAAAAAGTATTGGCAGCTATGGCAGTCTTAATGTCCATTACTATGGCAATGTTGGGTAGTGTAGCAAATTTTTAAATTTTAATAAAGCTCAGAGACCTCCATTCGCCTTGCATGTAAATTTTCATTCATTTTTAGTGCGCAAGTAGGTACTTGGCGACGGACGCCAACTTTTCATATCAGTCAAAAGCGTACATAAACTGGCTCTTTTTTCCTTTCATTTTTAACCTCGCTGGAGGCAAGCTGCTTGACGCGCGGCACTTTATAAATTCATCAAACTTGTAATTCCATACGAGGTATTAGGATTTTAATGTCCACTAAATTATATTGCAAAATGAAACAGATGCTTTTAATTTTGTATGTTATTATGTGATCGTACAAGATTTCAGACCCGTTTACAAGGGGTAATCAGGTCGTTGATGTTTAAAATATAGGCAAAATCAGATTGTTGTAATATCTAGGTCAATTTACTGTGATAAAATTGAATTAGATTCAAAAAACCTTCCACTAATATTAAAAACCCAGATAGCTAGGTAAACTATATAATATTGTGGTACCAGTAGATAATTTCTATGCATGTTTTCGATACAGCGACACTGAATTGATCAAGCAAGATAAAACGTCAGCGCCGGGCTGAGATCGGTTTGAATCTGGCAGTGATAGCCATCCGGTCTCCTCTTACTGGCTTCAATAAAAGTTTTCAGAGCCCGTCATTAATTGTTCCTCTGTCGTCACCATCCTTTACACTTTTACTACATATGAAACAAGTAATGCCAGCCATAACAAGAAAACACTGTCTACGAAACACCCAGTTTTAGATGAACTACACTAAAACTTCGAATATGAAACCAAATTGACACCCGCACTCAAGTAACGGTTAAAAACTGAACGGTTGGAGCATAGCCTCCTGTATCTCTGAGATAGAGAAGGCAATGGTTGGAGCATTGCCTTCTCTATCTCAAGCCATGCTACTGAGAGATCTGGCAACGACGCGGTGAACCGGTTGATGTGCGGCCTACCACCGTAAGCACCTTATCGCAGTATTGTGACAGTTCGAAACTGTGTCGAAACTGTTCGCGACTGTGTCGACGCTTGGGGTTTTGTGACAGTTTTTGTGGTTTTTATGTATAGTTTTGAATGTGTTTATAATACTCATCTTCCTATCTGCAACAACTATTTAAGGTAAATATACATCTTTTTATCGACAATTTGCTTAAAAAAAATATATATTTGCATTACTAAAATGACAACAAAAGGAAATGTTAAATTATTAATTATTAGGCTAAGAGGATGTTTTTGTTATGTAATTATTTTTTTTTTTTTTTAAATAAATAAATGAGTAAATAAACAGACTTTATATTGATAGAGATATGTATATACATACATGTATATATATATATATATAAATATATATATATATATATATATATTTATATATATATATATATATATATATATATATATATATATATATATATATATATATATATATATATATATATATATATATATATATATATATATATATATATATATATATATATATATATATATATATATATATATATATATATATATATATATATATATATATATATATATATATATATATATATATATATATATATATATATATATATATATATATATATATATATATATATATATATATATATATATATATATATATATATATATATATATATATATATATATATATATATATATATATATATATAAATTGTTATATATTAAATGAAAAAATAAAAAAACTATCTAAATTTTCTTATTTACTGCAAATAACGCCAGCCGGCATAGGAAGGCAATGCAGCCGGCGATGAAACGGTCCGCGCGTAGGTTCACGGCTTATGGGAAATGCGGCGTTGCCAAATCTATGTTCACGGCTTGAGATACAGGAGGCTATGGTTGGAGACATCCAGAGAGAGAGAGAGAGAGAGAGAGAGAGAGAGAGAGAGAGAGAGTAAGGTATAGGAGCGGACCGAACGGCCCGCTCGCACACCGCCAGGTGGCCAGGTGCTTACATTATTGAGAATGGTCTGATAATTGAATGGCAGACAGCTAATTGAAATAATATGTCTGAGAATTTGATCCTCTACAACTTTCGTAGTGGACATTTTACATTTGGAATAGCCGTTTGTGGGTCACAGGCCTTCGCAAATGAGCGTAGCACAATTTTCACTTAAAATTGTAAAATTCGTTTCAGAAATTGTAAATCTCTGAAACGAATTTATTTTTTTAAATGTCATTGGACGTGCAAGTTTTATGCTCTACAATTTTCATTTGAAAAAAAATTAGATATAAAGTACCGTTCAGAATTTATAAGCAAAAAACCAAAAACAAGTGCATTTTTTTGTGTTTTTTTTTTGCCTCAGCGTCTAAAGCTTCACTCAGAAACCATCGCACACTACATTACTATTATTTGGGATGCCCTAAGTGAAACAAATTATTTACAGCTTTATCGGAATTAGTTCCAGGCACGATTCTTTTTTGGTCAAATATGACTGGCCTAACAGCAACACACCTTATTTAGAAACAGTACTATACAAATTATTATGATGAGATAGGTATAATATATTTTTGTCACACCCACGCACTGGCATAACACGACATCTGCGAATAAGACTTGATATCCGAAACAATATTCCAAGGAGGAATGTTTCAGTTTCATTCTTTCAGCTTTTAATATTGTCATTCCTTGGCACCAAAGGTATTCCGGTTTTGATGTAATCTTTTCGGCTCTGGCAAATAATACGAGACGTAGCCGACAATTTAAATATTTGTCATTTCATTGAAATTTCGAGACAGTTTTGTCTTGATAATATAAAACGCAACACTTACAGCCATTCTCTAACTAAGCGTACTGGATTACGTATATATCGTGGAATTACCACGATTTTTTGGAAAAAATATGTTCATAATTACCTATTCTAACAACGAGAGTGTCTCTCGATAAAGTTTGCCGAATGGATGCTTTTCGTAGGTGAGGGATAAGGTTCATCTTGATCTACGAATTTTCCGCTTTTCAATACAGGTAACTTAAAACATGGTTAACTCCCGTTCAAGCTAGAATCCGAATAAAGCATGTTATTCCTTTATTAATGATATTTGTCTTATTCGTTATTTGTCTTATTAATGATATCGATTGTCTTATCGATATCTTTGTCTTATCGATTGTCTTATCGATTGTCTTATCGATTGTCTTATCGATGTCTTATCGATAATGTCTTATCGATATTTGTCTTATTAATGATATTTGCCTTTGTCGTTTTTATTGCTGGAATATTTTCGTGTGTGCGATCATGTGAAAGATTAAAATTCACATTCTTGCTGACTGGCACAACAGTTTATGCAAATGTGACTCTTAAGATATACAAAGAATGATGTAGAAGCTCTGTAATTAAATATATTATAATATTCGTTGTTTATGAGTTAATGACTGCATGAGTTCGGGTTTATTTTGATGCCAAGAACTTTATTTTTAATATCCAAAATATTTACACATGTTTGCCCTTTGTCCACATGGTGTGTATCTTAATTCAATGTACCCCGAGTCGCATATGCACAGGTTTGAAATTGCAGTCTGGAATGTGTGGGAACGCCCAACAAGCCACTGAGCCCAATATATGCGGAATTAACTTGGCTTACAGTTGAATCCGGTGGATAACCAACGAAGCAACTGCACAGGGTGGGCTTAAGTGTAATAAAACTTTAAAATTATTTATTATTATTGTATATATGAATAAGTTTAATCCTCTATTAAAAAGAGGGCGTCTTGATGATGTCCACTTAGCCGGGTGCGGCTGCAGCGTCAAAAGCGTTGCATGGCTGCGATTCTGCATGGACACTGCGTGGACACTCGTTAAAGCTGAATACAACAATTGCAGCATCGAACCCCAGGAAACATTTTTTGGCAAATCGTGTAGTGGATGCTTGGAATGCATTGCCAGGGGGATGTGATCAGTGCTATCACCGTCAATAGTTTTTAAGACGAATTGTACATTTACATATTTTAGTTCAAAACAGTCAGAAGTTTAAAAACAAGTTTATGTGACATACACGCATCAACCTTAAGCTGCTAGGGTATAATATAATATTGATAATAATAATAATAACAAAAATAATAAAATAATAATAATAATAATGATTCACTTTATTTTTAAAAAATCTACCTTAATATAGCGAACTGTGAGGGGTGGTCCCTGCAATAAAATAATCAAAATTCATTTTCTCCATTCTCACAGTGATTTCTTTCACCTAATAACCTTGGAACTATAAAAGACAAGCATATAGAGGGTTTAATTAGGAATGGAAAAAAGATAAATGATAACAAGGAAAATGGATTTTTTCCATGCTAGCAGATTATTACTGGACTGTAATTAAAGAATCCTTAAAATAAATGTTCCAAATGTAATAAATCTATTGGTGTTCATGATTATTTTTAAAATTATTTCGGGTACTATTTAAATAATTTAAATTTAGTTGATTGTTTTATTTTCTTAACCTAGGTGGCAAAATGACTGACATAACCGATCTCGGCGTGAACAATGCAGTTCAGTAATTATACTCTATAGTCGCAGCTGTTCTGGCTTCCAGTTCGTCTTAAGTGCGAGATCCACTTTGCTTTTGCATTACGATATGTCTCCACCCAAACAGATTCCCAGCCAGCGATTCAGACGGCTAGAAGATACAGTTTTGCATATCGCGCTTTTGCACATATTTGTATCGCAGGAGCTGTCGTTGCGCTTGCCCTCTCGAAACTCGCAGTAGAAGATGCGCTTCGTCTAATCACACATGTTTGCACCAACGCCGCTGCTACCTGACCTGATATACATCTATCCATCGATTTTAGACTGTCGGAGAATTTCTGTCTTTTATAACTGTCGCGAATCGCCCAATAAATAGCCATGATCTAGGCACCCAGGTAATCAGAGGCACTGTAAATAGAGTCGACTATGTTTCGGATGTGCGAATTTGTTTCCGATATAACCACTATGATTCCAAGGAGTTTTTTCCCCCCAGTTTGGAGTTGTCGACTACAACGGGCGAACCCGTCACCCCAGGAAGTTTTAACGAAAGTGATAGAATAGAATAAGTTTATTGTAATATAAAAACATAACTTAATGAATATTACACTGGTTTTATAAAAAAGACAATTTATGCACAAATGACGGACTTATCGCTATAGCGATATCATACAGTCAACCATTTGATAAAATAATTCCTAATTTTCACAGTACAATACACAAAGAAGTAGTAAAGTTAAATTTAAAATAAACTTATACAAGTATGTGTCAGTAACTTAAGCTAAGGTTGCCCAGGAAAGGATAAAGGAGAGGACAAGGTGAGGTATTTGGTTAGTGGCTGTGTAAAAATAAATGTTTCTTCAAAAACTTTTTAAAAGTATGCAACGAAGGTGCATGCCTGATAGAGTGAGGGAGCTGATTCCATAAACGAGCAGAATGGACTCTAAAAGAGTGCGTGTAAACAGAAGAATGTTGTATCGGAATGGCGAGTGTGTTATCCCGGCTTGATCGAAGTGGAAGACCGTGGCCTCCCAAAGGGTGGAAATTCTCCTTGAGATAGGAGGGTGAAGTGGGGTTATTGAGTATGTTGTAGAGTAGCGACAACGATTGAAAATTGATCGTATGCAAAGTGATCGTTCTATCTCCCATGAGGTGAGCGTAGAAGACTTTGGGACGAGTACAAATCTACCGTCCAGCAAAGCCAACATGCCCGCCATCAGATTTCAACGCGAGGCAAGGCACCGAGTAGTAACCCCGTCAAGAATTAACCATTAGGATACTTACGACGTCTCAAGTGGTTCGAGGTCGCTTGCGCGGTCCTCTCCCTTATCTCCCACGCACAGCGCCTTTGCCAGTCTCTTCACTTGGTATCGGGTAGCCGATTGGTCGTTTCAAAAGTGGTTGTCATAAGGTTAACAACCACAGCCGCTCTATAGAAAACAAAGCCGTTTCCAGACTCCACCGGTTATCAGTCGGTATGCACAGTCGATTATCTGACGCCGCACGGTGCGCAAACCGTCCAACAGCGCCAGAAGGGCGATTCCCAGGGGAATTGGCCAGCAGGCACAGAGCCCTACCCAGGCTCGCACTTCTGCGTGGAGGATAACAGATGGGTGCTGACCTGTGAGTTGGGCCGACTTATAATCATGAGTCACAATGGCCGAATTGCACTGGGCCCATTAGCTCCCACCCTTCACCCCAATAAGTTATAGCAACATGTAATCTTTCATTCAACTTGGAGTAAGTTTAGAGGCCTGAGGACAACACAGTTCATCGCCTAGCTACGGGTAGTGAACCCAGCGGGTCGACCTAGCGGATTTGGTAGCGGGCCGATAGCCTACTACCAGATTTGGCCGGATTTCTCCTTCCTCCAGTCTGGTCACGGGTTCGCGTTCGTTGCACCGTCTCTACCTGTTGTAAACGGTTATAAAGTTTGAATATTTTGCTGACCGACGCGCCCTTTGCCCGCCATGATCACTTGGAATCGGATGGCTTATGCATCGATTCAAGGGTTGAAGACGTCGGGTCGACAATCACTCTTCGCGGTAGGGTAACATAAATAGGAAACATACATCTTCAGACCCCCCTGGTTATTAGCGAATTGGCATTCAATACCTAGCAAACCGGTTCAACCGCCCAGTTCCACCCGAGATATTCCCCTGAATCCGCGATCTTATATTGAAGGTAACAGCGGCCCTGACAGTGTAAGCCCCTCTAGGAAGATGCTACCAGATGGGAGTTTAGCCGTGAGTAGGGTAGGCCAGATAACACAGAGTTTGACCAACACCACACAAGCTGCAGGAAATACACAAAATATATAACGCCATATATACAGAATATTCGTAGCTAGAATGATAGGAAAACCTTGGATCTAATTTAAACGAAAACGACCAAAGCAGCGCTGTATCCATGTATTCCATCAATTTCAGCGTCCAGATCGCATTTCAAAATGTTATTTCGCTTCTCACGTAATATGGTTTATTTTTTTGCTTATTTAAAAAACACGGTAATGAATAAAATAAACAGTAAATTATTTAAAAATATTTCATTGAAAACAAGTTTTGAGGCATAATTTACATTAATTTGAGATTGTTAGTAGCTAAGTTACCGGGAGACTTAATACTATGGTTAGGCTACGCAAAATATAGTGCTTCCCATGATAGCACCTTCGCAAAAATCGCTATAACATTTAGGACCCCACAACCGGATGCCGCAAAATAACACCTCAATCCTTGAGTCAAACGCACCTCAAAACTCGACATACTTTACGACTGACTTGAATAATTTATTTGCTCTAGCGGCAATGGCAACTTCATTTGTAAGTGGAAACTCGTAGTGTACCTTTCCATACAATAAGTTAAAAGTATTTATTTATGATTTTATTAAAAAACCATTTATTAAATATATTTTTATTAGATTTTTTATTAGACACGACCTATGCTGTCCTAATAGCATGTTTTTATCTTCTTTTAATATACAGATAAATAAAACGTCGAGTGACAAGTGAATATAAATCGATGGCAATAAGGACGCTAGGGTCCGCCTCCCTTAAGCCCTCATCTTAATCAAATGACAGATGTCAAAGTCCGTGAAAAGCTGAGGAATTGAGTATCCCTTCTCTGGCTCTTAAAGTTAGGCACATCACATTATACTTTCTGGTATAAGAAACATTTTCCGCTATATTATGTCGTCGTGTATTCTATATAACTTTCACTCAGGAACGTCACTGTACTTTAATTACGGTCAATGGACACTTCCATGGAGTTTAAAATTCATATATATATACATATATATATATATATATATATATATATATATATATATATATATATATATATATATATATATATATATATATATATATATATATATATATATATATATATATATATATATATATATATATATATATATATATATATATATATATATATATATATGTATAGGTATATATATATATATATATATATATATATATATATATATATATATATATATATATATATATATATATATATATATATATATATATATATATATATATATATATATATATATATATATATATATATGTTTTTATTTAAAATAAAATTAGTAAAAGCTACTTAAAAAGTAGCGAAGGAAATCCCAGCTTGTATTGGGAAATGCTTATGTTTGAATGAGATATACTTACGGATGTGCACGACTTTCGACGGTGCAATGTAAGTTTAAAGGTCCTTTTGCAGTCGACTAACGATCACTATTCATCCATATATCTCATAAATAGGGCTTATCCTTATGCAACACAAAATGCCTTCAATTGAGACGAATTAAGCGAAAAAATAAAAAATTAAACTATTGATCACTTCGGCAAAGCCGTTTTCTAAATGAAAGTGACATTACGAAATAATTCAAATTTTGAATGCCACCAACATTTAAAATATGATACAATTGGCTGAGTTTGTTATCAACGAGCCAATAAATCGAAATAAAAATAAAAAAACCTCCATATGCTCAATGAAATGAAAGAAGAAACTTCAATCTTAATTTCTGGCAGAGGAGTTTATAATAAAGATTGTATAATGTTATCAAAATAGGGTAAACCTATATAAAATTGTATAATATTAAAAAATTGTAAAGAAATATTGTAGAAAACAGTATAATATTGTTATATTTGATAAGGTTTGTAAAGAAATCCGTTTATAGGATGATGTTTTTATTTAAAATAAAATTAGTAAAAGCTACTTAAAAAGTAGCGAAGGAAATCCCAGCTTGTATTGGGAAATGCTTATGTTTGAATGAGATATACTTACGGATGTGCACGACTTTCGACGGTGCAATGTAAGTTTAAAGGTCCTTTTGCAGTCGACTAACGATCACTGCCAAGGTAGACAACTAAATACATATATATGTATAAGCCAGAATGGACGTATTTTCACATGCAGTTGATTCTATTTCACTCCAAGGGAGAAAAGTAAAGAGTAAATTTTTCAGGTATATTACATAAATTGTGTTACTGTGACAGAAAATTTAATTTTGCTTCTTCTTAGTTTCAAATCTAAGTGCACACATATCAGTTATTCCACTGTAACAAATTCTTCGCTCTCCTTATCAACGGCATTACTTGCCTGATCACTACTAGAGTGTTAATACTAATGTGGGTGAAAATCTGAGAGTGCTTGTCAATAACTTTCATTTTGTCTTAATAATAGGTCTCTGAGCTTAGCAGATGTACTTTCTTAAGTCCATACAATAATTAACCAGTCAATTTAATGAAATTAAAATAAAACGCAATTACCGCTTACATTTTAATCGCGCCTGAAAATTTTGGAAATCAGTTTAAAGCCTTAATATCCAAGGTAACTAGCAATGAGCAACAATGAGCAACTCTTCTGAGTCCAAATTTTAAATTGGTTCCTTATAGAGGGATTCGCTTAGAAACTTTTCCAAATTAATGCCTATATTCAAAAAAATCATAAAACTAAAAGAATCCAGATATCATGTCACCTTAGTTCCCAGGTATCATGTCACCTTAATCGGCTGGTAGAGAGAACTGTTACTATTTTAAAATTAGGCTATGTGTGCTTTGTTTTCGATTTTGTTACCTTTATGAATACTGTTTTATATTGTTATTGCTAAGACTAATTTTAACGTCGATTGTTGTTTTAACGGTCATTAGCAGTCACTCCATGTTTATTTTCCTTTTGAATTTATTTTATCATTTAGACGAAATCCAAAATCGTTGGAATTATAATCAATATCAGCACTCGAGTATAAGAATTCGTAGCCAAATTGTAAAAAGTACTGAAAATTAACTCAACAGACACTAAACACAAGGAAAACACCAACAGGCATACATTGGGTTTGAAACAAATATCAACAATTTTGACAGCGCGCGTTGAGATTGGTTGGTAGTCGGCGGGAATGGTGTTGCCATGCTCAGAAAACCGCGATAGAGGCAATTTATGGTTGGTCCAACCGGCTGTTAAATTGTTAATCGTAGTTGGTGCAAGTCTCCTGATTTGCCTACAGTCCTTTTTAGCCGAATGGCATGAGCTATACTCTAAGTAACGATTCATAACATATTTTATATACGATAATACGTCTGGTTTCATTTGCGTGATAAACCTGGCTTACCGGTAACCCACTGACATCATTCGCGCAAGAGAAATATTTTATCAGGTGATGCAGTGAGCACACGGTCATTTACAGGACAGCGCACACGAACAATTTCTGAATAAAAAAATGCCAAATAAAAAATGCCAAATTTGTGGATAAAAATGCCAATATTTTATATACGTAGTTTTCATAACAGCACGAAACTATGTCCTATGATGCATTTATATTATTCTTTATGATGATATAAAATCGAAGACTATCGCGGTTGTTTGACATTATTAACAGGCTTAAACGAAGTTACCGCGTGAAGTTTGTAGCACCCGACGTTTCGACGACATTGCAGCCGACGTTGTCTAGGGTAGACAGACTAAAGTACTGTCAATCGTGATCCGTTATTCTGCGGGTAGGCAGCAAACTGTTGCTGTTACTCCTGAAATTATAAAGGTCGTGGGGCAGCGGGGTCAGTGCGTGCGAATTTTGAAAAACTGCTGTGCACACAACACTCACTTTATCCTGCATAACGTCCTTGCGCTCGGCGTTAGGCATTGAAAACATTTTAAGAAGAGGACATTTTTCGCCAACCTTTTCGCCAAGTGTTTTCATTTCCCATCGTGATACAGGATACAGTGAGTGTTGTGTGCACAGTAGATTTTCAAAATTCGCGCACACCGACTGCGCCGCCCCACCACCGTTAGAAATTGCGTAGTAATAGCAGCAGTTTGCCGCCTACCCGCAGATCAACGGATGACGATTGACAGTACTTTAGTCTAACCTAGACAACGGGGGCTGCAACGTAGAAATCACTTGTATGTGTAGAAATCACTTGTATGTGCATTTTGAAAATTATATATGTGTTTTAAATTTTTCAGAATTATTCCACTGTTTTCTGTCTGAATATTAGTGTTTTCTCTCGAAGAATTATTCTTAACCTAGAAATTTATCTGACAGTTTCAATTTTTTCAACAAACCTATATGAGAATGTCAGTGATATATTAAAATAATAGAAATCACAAATTTATTATTTAATTTTATACAATATAAATAATAGAACAATTCATAGAATAATTTTATTTTGAAACAAATATAGCACACAATTAAACATGCCTTTATTTACTTGGATCACGTATTCGAAATCTGTTGATTGTTATTTTAACTACATTGTTTTTTTTATGCAAAGTTAAGACAAATTCCGTAATTTTTCGCGAGTATGACTAAATGCGAAGATTTATTCGCATTTACTCTCCTCAGGACTAAAAAACGGTTACACGTAAGAGACGAACAGTTTCAATATCCCAAACATTCTAAAGCATAGGTTTTCAACATTATTTTGCCCACCGCTTTCACCCATTTTGTTTTGCTTACCATCTGTCGCGAATCTGAAACAGCTATTGCCACGATTATATTTTTTGTATCTTTTCTCTGGGGCTTCTACAGCCCCCTTGACAGTCTTAGCCCCCTTTAAAGTCTTACTTAGCCCACAAGGGGGCGTTATCGCCCACGTTAAGAACCTACATATGTTCTATCAAAATGAGCAGTGAGCAGAATTAAGAGTAAAGCACATGATGTTTCACACATCATACTGAATTTGACGAAGTTTGTAGTCAACGGCATATTCGGATGGCCAAACGAATTGGTATATTGATCTTCCCCTATTATTTCAGTGACATCTTCTGGTATCTAGAATATGTCGTCCACCAAAAAAAGACGGAAGAGATAACCAAACTTTGACAGATCAACCTGCGTATCGTCATTTGAAGTTTTATAAATCCCAAGTGCCATAATGATGAAATTGATTTGTTCGTGTTGATACGCGGTGTGAAACCGAAAACCACCGATCTTTTAACTGGTCGCGAAGATGCCCAAATTAGAGAAACCTGTGATCTCATCCAGATGCTTGTAGGTCGAGCAATTATCCCTCACAAGCGGGATGTCTATCCTAAGTAATGATGTTTACTTTCGCTGTAGTCGAAAAATAATATTATTACTGATTTAAGTTATAGTGTTGTGCAAAGAAACAGCTGCTTCAATGTTAATTTTGAAGTAGGGGATTGCGATTGCCCAATTGCAGTCCCTATATGAATGAGAGTGTTTTAAGCAAATCATTTGAAAAATTAAAGTATAACTTACTCAATCAACTCTTACAGTGTGGTTTGGATTTGACGTAAACCAAATGTTCACTCGATATCTTACTTAGAAATTTGATACAGCATTAATACCATGGATCTTGATCGCTGCCAAGACTGCATTGACTTCTTTGCTGCGAAATGGTATTATTTTTATTTACTACGAATACTTGCAACTTGTGTTGCGACTTTAATTGCAAAGATTTAAGCGATTTTCCCCTGACGATTTTACTTTGTGACTCTTCAAATTGCAATAATTGAATATACCTTACAATATTTTCTTCTAATTGAGAGACCCGAACTCTGTAACTGTGTCTTGATCCAGATTTTTTATCAGCTAAATAAAGCAGGATAAAGTCTGAAAGATCTTCAAGTTTTAGTTGCTTAAAAGCTCAAACTGCCGGCGCAAACGTGTAAAGAGAGCTCTCCAATCCTAACTCGGAACTACTGGTAATGGTTTGATTATTCAAAATCCAATCAACAAACAATTTAGCCCAAAAACATTTGTCCTAGTATTTGGAAACCAGCTATTGAAATTTTTATCTTAATCACCACGGTGACAGGAATACTAATACACATAGCTGAAACTGCAGTCATTAACCAACTTCCCTTTAAAATGCCAACGTTGCATAGATAAATAAGGGTAATATTTTGTTTAATCAAATATATATTTTCAAACAAAAATTTCGATGTTAATCTTCGTGTAAGATCAGAAAATTCAAGGGCATGTACCTAATATATAATATAACTTGTTTAATAAATTTTATTCAACTATAGATATTATGAAATATAAATGCATAAAATTATTCGCTATTGCTAGAAGTAGTCGTAGACAGGGCAATTGACGATTTCCCGTAGCTTCTCAATGTTTTCCGTCACGATTTTTCTGACACCCAGCTCCTGATTGTTAAACCCATCAGCATCGAAGCATTTCACACCTCTGCCGGCACTAAAGGCAGGACGGTGCCTACCTTGCTCTTACCTACATATTCCTGTGGCACGGCTATTAACCGCTTTGGCCACTAATTAAAATTTTAATTACTGCATCAAGTACCTACCGACACAACTTTTGCGGTACTTTGATGTTTGGCATAACGAAAAGCATTTCATGTTATGAATATGTTTTATAAGAGTAGTTATGTATAATTCCCGTGGGTTGTAGTTTGGTTGTGACCTTAATCTTAAAGTTATAATTTAATGAAAAAAAAATATGTTTAATTAGGGCGATGATTTATATGTTGAATCAAATGTTTATAAACCGTATCCCGCTTCGTTTCAAACGGCTCAACATTTCAAACTGCTTCTAAAACGAAAATACATTACATTAACGTCGTGTCCAATTGGCGGCTAAAAACCGTTCTTGGATGGATATCTCAAAATATTTGTGTTAGGTAGTAAGTCTCATCACTGCTTAAATCTTAACATATTATATATGTGGTCAAGAATTTAGCTATTCGATTGAAAAAAAAATATCTGAGAAACTTTAGAACCTACTAAAAATTATCCATCATAAAATTTTATTAAAATACAATAAATTATAAGTATTATTATTATTAATTAAAATAGTTAATAATTCTAATGGCTATCTACTAAAAGCCACTCAACACAATAATTAAAATAGTCAGTAAAAGGTTGCAAGATCAAAGCAGAAGCATAACAATTGAAATAGTCAATAATTCTAATATATACCTACTAAAAACTATACATAGTATCATCCAAAGTACTAAAAAACGTGTTAAATAATAAAACTTTAGTTGAATCTTACATTTCAAAACTAAAAATACAAATATAATTATCATTCAAATGGGTAACAATATTTGCAAAGTCATGGCCCTCGAATTCGGTCAGAACTAGCCGAGGGTGGCCTATCAGCATTTTATTTTTTTTAATGTTTTATCTTCCAGCTGTTTGATAGTGGTAGGGAGTATATTGTAGAATTTAATGCTTAGGTATAAGTAGCTCTTCTGTACTTTTGCCAGTCTTGTTCGGGCACGCATAAAAGGGAGTTACCGCCTGTAAGGTGAGAGTGAATGTTCGCTCCAGTTGCAGTTTCTGTTATACATATATGTATATGTATATATACATACTGTGGATATTTTAGTTTTTTTTGTTTATATTTAGGAATGCGAATGGTTTAGCTATGTGTGAAAGAGGCCTTATTTCAATCACGGCGCAGGTGTGATTTGATTTTGGATGCACGACGCATGACCCAAACCCATGAATTTCGCTGTTATGTGCATCTCTTCCTGCTCGCTCTTTTCATCTGTCGCGCCCGCCGCCATATAATTACGTACCACCGCACTCCGGCCGCCAGTGGACGCCTGACCGCGGCGCGGAGCCCACAGTAGACGTCGTCGTAGATTTTACTTTTTAACGTTCCCTGTGCACTGTGCGGAAATGATGGCAGATGATTCCAAGCCCTTATGATACGCTTCTATACCAATCTAGTTGCTGCCGTTGTAGATATTTGCCTTTGGCTGTTGGCTATGTCGCTCCGACTCGCTCTTTCACAGAGCTCTGTCAAGCTCGGCCTCTGCCTTCGCCATGTCGGGGCGAAAGTTTAGCCGGTCGTCTGTATCCATGGGGATACAGGCGGCTGATACAGACGCTAGAAGGATCCAGCGTCTTGTTCTTCGGTACCGGAACCGGAAGTGCTTCCGTAGAGGTATTCATCACGTATTGCGTCAGTATAAGCAAGTGTGTAGCTATGTACTTGTGTTTAGCTGGGTATATAGATTTGTTTGTTTTGCATGTATAGAATGTGTATAGAATATTTGTTTTATTTTTCAGTTGATGCTGTGATAAGTTGCAAGCAGGGAGCAAGTTAGCCCACTAGCTTGTCAGTACCCTCGATGTTTGATATTGGCCTCTGAGGTTGAGGTTGGCCTCTGCTTGGTAGTGGCGAAACTAGGTATGCACTATACGGTGATAAGGGTAAATGACCCCAAGGGCCGTGGGCGTGTTCCTGCATATGTATATGCGCAGTGCCTTATTCAGTTGCTCCTGTTTTGATAGGCGCTGGTGAGAGGTATATGGCATCTTTCAAACATTAATCGGTAAATTATTGTTTTTTTTTTTCAAACCCTAAAAATAAACGCCACTATACAATAATACTAAAAATAATGGTACGGCTGTAAGTTCTTAGCAGAAGTTGTGTGAATGGATAATTTCCAATAGTCGGAACGCACAATTGGAATGGTGTATATTTTGTCATTACCTATGAAGATGCTATTCTATAAAAGAAATTTAAGTTAAACAATTTTGTATGAATAATATATATTTAATTATTAGAAATATTGACCCCAATTATCAATCTAAATTTGTGATTTTAATTGAAGTTTTTTAATTCCTCTGCTGTAAAACTCTCGTGGACAGAAACCAATGAAAACTGGCAGGCGTTTTTCACCGACTATACAAAGTGGTTTTTATAACCTTGTAAAAAGATCTCTCCTCTAAAAAAAATGAACTCTCTTAGAAGGTCTGGTAAAAACGGTGAGTGAACAAGAGTTTCCAGCCGCAACTCCTGCAACTTTGCGACTGTTTGCAGTGAAATCTGAGGTTATACGTTGTCATGCAGAAGTGGTTATAAGCGATTGACTAGTATCGGTTATTGATACACGAGTTTCTCGTTCATTGTTTTCAGTTTTAAACAGTACACATTTATGGTAACTGTAAGGCCAGGCTGCAAGAAGCTGTAATAGAAAACACCGGCTCAGTATCTCATATTAAATGCAAATTTTCAACATTACCATGGTTGCACAAACGAAAATATTTGAACAAAATCTAAAGACAGAAAGACAAATAAATAACTAATTATTAAAAAAGAATAAAATGGTTATGAATTAAAATTTATTTTAATTTGAAATTCCAACTCAAACCCAAGTTAGCCAAGTTCAAAGAGGCTGGTGTATAAAGTTTCAGATTATAGCGGATAATATCTGATTCCAAACATCATATTGGGGTTCGAAGCGGTGGTTCCACCAATCTTTATATAAATATATTGTAATTGGGCAAAGTACCAATACAAATATTCATACAATATCTTCGTGTGGCAATCGGATATACTACCTACATCAAATATGCTTAGATGGCTTACCTTAAAATCCGGAAATAAGATGGTCAGGACACGGGAGCCACTTTCTTGATGTCCACACGAGATTGGTGGGTTTATAGATGAGGTGTTAGGATGAGCAATCCATTATTAATCACTCAAACGCGTTAGAATTTAAATAAAATGCGGTGCGATGTAACATTGACAGGAAGCCAGTATACAGAACAGAATTTTCGTATTTTGACAGTAGGATGGGGGTAGGAAATAAATAACCGGTATTTGGAATGATCTTAAGGCGCCTTCTCACAAATCTAATGCAGGCGTATAATCAATTACCACACAGAGCAACTGGCGCAACCATTCTCCCCGCCTTGGAAGCTCCGACTTTCAACAAAAAGAGAAGTGTCCCATCCATTGCGGCAATTGTGTAAATAATTAAAGCGGTAATATTTCCATTGTACCAGATACATTTCCTACATCGTACCAAATTTTTATTTAATATTAATGAAATAGAAGAAAAAGATATAAACTAAACAGTAAGTAACTAATACTAATCAATGCTAATAGTAATGAATTATTGCGTTGGTATTGGACATAATTTTACGACTGGACGTTTAATTACTCCAGTTGCGGTTTTAACCAATGCAACGCGTATGATCCCATCGGATCCTGGATATCCCTCTTCTACTCTGCCCAATGGCCAATGAAGTGGGGGGTACGTCACCCTGATCAATTATTACAATCATACCCACTTGTATTGGTTTGGAATCGGTTAACCACTTTTGTCTAACTTGTAGAGTATGCAAATATTCCATTTTCCATCTCCTCCAATAAGATTGGACTAAATTATCCAATAAATGCTTGCGTGTCACCAAATTGACTTGCTGCGGCGAAATCTCTGGTGCCGGAAGAAATTGAAGTGGTGTTGACATTAAGAAGTGTGCTGGAGTCAGAACCTCGATATTAGGTTCTTCAGATAACAGGGTCAATGGTCGTGAATTTAATATTGCTTCAATTTGTGTAAGGACGGTCAAAAGTTCTTCGTAAGTTAGAATTTGACTTCCTATCACTCTATATAGATGCGTCTTAAAGCTCTTAACCATTGACTCCCACCATCCACCAAAATGTGGTGCGTGAGGTGGTATAAGCTTCCATACAATTCTTCTATTGAGCAACTCATCATTGAGTATCTCCTTGAACTTAGAAGATGCAGTAAAACTGTATATTTCATTGAGTTGTGCTTTAGCTCCTACAAAGTTCGTTCCATTGTCAGAATAGAGGTAAGAAATAGGTCCGCGTCGGGACAGAAATCTTCTGAATGCGGACATAAACGTATCCGATGACAAATCAGAAGCCAGTTCAATGTGAACTGCTCTGGTTGTTAAACAAGTAAAAAGGCAAATGTATGCCTTCTGAGACCGTTGACCTCGTCTTCTGGTCAAGGTTACATGTATAGGCCCTGCGTAATCTACACCTGTGCAGGCAAAGGCCTTTGGAGACTCGCACACTCGAAAAGACGGAAGGTTTGCCATTTTCGGAGTGGGACCACTTGGATGTATGCGGAAACAAGAGTTACACAATCGTACTCTTTTTCGTATTGCATTACGGGCAGACATGATCCAATACTTTTGTTTCAGAAGTGAATTCAATAAATCTGCGCCTGTATGACAGTTACGAATATGATAATCATCTATCAACAAATCGACCACACGGTCAGATTTAGGCAATAAAGCGGGATGTTTCATTTCATAAGGCAAGTCCGCATTAGACAATCTGCCTCCAATGCGAATTATGCCGTTTGAATCTAAAATTAGATTTAGTTTTACAAATGGTTTAGAAAGAATACGTCCTTTCTTTAAGTCATTATATTCTTTAGAAAAATGATGTTGTTGCACAATGCGTATAATGTATATTTCTGCCAAATTCAAGTGATCTAATTCCATAAGTTTTGATATATGTATCTTTTTTATAAAACGTAATATGTATACCATTACATGAAGTAATTTCTTCCAAGAGGAAACTCGAAGGACCAGCGGGTTGAAGAATGATTCTTCTTTTACAATAGCGGTTAGCGTTGTTGAATTATACTCTGGCAGATCAGAATTTGCAGAAGGCGTAAATGACTTTACAGGCCACGAATTTGGATTGCTAGCAAGCCATCCAGGGCCATGCCACCAAAGATTATGTGTTAATAATTGCGAAGGTAATAGTCCACGTGACAAACAATCACTTGGATTTTCGATTCCACCTATGTGGAAAAAATGCTTGGCATTTAAATTTTCTTGTATAGTGGCCACTCTGTTTGAGACGAAGATGGACCACCGATGCGGTGATGAATGGATCCACGATAATGCTATTGTGGAATCCGAGAATGCGTATATGTTATTAATGTTGTAAATTGGGTTTATAGAATTGTAAACAATTCGGACTAGTTTTGAAAGCAAACACATCTCCAGGCGAGCTAACGTTACTATCTTGAGCGGAGCGACTTTAGATTTCGAACATAACAGATTTACTGATATGTTTCCTTCAGAATCTGTAACATGTAAATACACTGCACAGCCATATGCTTTCAAACTTGCGTCACAGAAAGCGACTATATTGACAGTGCATCCATGCTGCACATTTAAATAACGAGGGATGTTCAGATTTGATAATAATGGTAATTCATTTATCATGATTTGATAAGCATTTTTAATTACATCAGGAGGCACTTCATCCCAATCAATATTTGCGATCCATAGAGATTTTATAAGTAACTTTGCGAATAAAATTACTGGAGAGACTAATCCTAAAACATCGAAAAGTCTAGCCACAACAGAGAGGATGGTGCGTTTGGTGCATTGCTCATTGCAAGGCGAAATCTTAAATGAAAAGACATCTACTTCAGGAACCCATTCTAAACCTAGTATTTTCAGGTTGGTGTTGTCCGAAAGGTTCACAGATGCACATTTCTGTGATGGCAAGCTAGAGAGCAATTCCGTAGAATTACTCGCAAATTTAACCAATTCAAATCCTCCTGTTGCGAAAAATGATATCAATTCCTGTACCAAATTTATTGCATCACGATTGCCTGGACTTTCAGGAACTGACTTTACCAAATCATCCATGTAGAAAGCAGACGTAGCGATTTTAGCTGCCCTCGAAAAGGATTGACTTTCATTAGAAGCCAGCTCATGTATCGTACGCATGGCCAAGTAGGGGCTTGATTTTAGCCCAAATGGGACGCATGTGAATTGATATGTTAGTATATCTTCCTTTGAATCAAATCTGTATAATATCTTTTGATACTTTTGATGTTCTTTTGTCATTCGTATTCTCAAATACATTTGTTTAATGTCTGCTGTTATTGCCACAGCACCTAATCGGAAATTAAGCAAGAGGAGCATTAAATCTGCCTGCAAATTCGGTCCTACATGTAGGACGTCATTAAGTGATAACCCAGAGTGGGTTTTTGAACTTGCGTCTAAAACAATCTTAACTTTCGAAGTTGTTTTATCCTCACGAATCACAGCTTGATGTGGTCTAAAATAACCATCTTCTGATTCACTTTGATTAGGAATTTCACATAAATAACCATTCCTCATGTATTCATTAATGACTTCGTTATAACTGTTACGGAGCGCTGGATTGTTTTTAAATTTGCGTTCTTGAATCATTAGTCGTCGATAAGCCACAGCACGCGAGCTGCCTAGTTCTACTGGATTTTTCAAGAAAGGGAGATGTACAATATATCTGCCGCTCGTATCACGAGATACAGTTGAGCGGAACATATTCTCACAGGCGGTTTCTTCAGGACTGAAGAACTTCTTGAAAGGAATTTCTTCAAGCTCCCAAAATTTATGCAATGTTGTTTCTAACTCATTGTTAGAAATGATACAACATGCTATTGAATGAAATTGGTTTTGATCAATATGCGTTATGGCGGTTAACGCCTTTACGTTATCTGTTACTTTATGCGATGCGGTTGTAATAGGTACATTACCCATTATTATATATCCAAAAACGGTTTCAATTAAAGGTGACAAATTTGGTAATTCAATTCTACCACCCATTAAAATGTACGGAAACAATTGCGCTCCCAATATAATGTCTATTTCACCTGGAATATTCCACTTAAAATCGGCTGGAGGAATAGTCGTTAATTTTGGGAATAATTTCGGGTCGATGTATTCGGTAGGTAACGATTCAGTTATATGGTCTAACACCAAACATTGGATGTTGTACTTATCGCGTGAGGTGTGTGATTCAATTTTCAAAAATGTGAATCCATGGATAGGTCTCGTACTGGTACCTACTCCTTTTATAACTGAATTAGTTAGCGGAATTATTTTCAAATTTAATCTTTTGCAACAAGCAATGTTAATTAAATTGTTTTGCAATGCATTATCTATCAAACACCTTATTAATCTTTTATTGTTTTCACTACTGTAAGCGTAGACCTGTGCTGTAGACAAAACCACCTTTGACTGTGGTATTTTGTTATTTCTGGCACATAAAGATGTTGATATATTCGCAATGATTGGTGCGGAAGACGTACCAGTCAATGATCCATCATTATGACTGGCGGGTCTTGATAAAGATTCGTTGTTATCAAAATGTAGCAATGTATGATGACGTTTGTTACATTTCTTACAAGAGCTATCAGATTTACAGTTACTGCTCCTGTGATTATAACTCAAGCAGTTTATACAACCCTTAGATGATTTTACAATATCAAATTTCTGTTTTGGGTTGAGCTGTTTTGGGTGAATGCTGTTTGCCACAAGGAACACATTTTTCTTGTGGTGAGTTGATATTAGCCATAAAGGACTTTGAAAGATTTTGCGTTTTATTTTTTGAATTATGCGATTTATTAAAATCATTCTTATAAGGAGAATTATTAGTATTAAATGTGCGTTCCAGAATTTTAGCTTTGCCTTTAACGAATTCAATTAATTCACTAAGTGCAGGAATTTCCTTGTCTCTCATAGACATTTCGAACTCATTAACTCCTCTCCTCGCGGAGTAAAAATTCAGCTGTCCCATTCGCGCGCGACCTTTTCGCGCGCAAAATCGACGACCTTGATAAAAACGACCATAACTTGTAAACCACTATACGGATCATAAAAAGAAGAACTGTAAAATGATCGCATTGAAATTTGACATATAAAACATTATAACCTTATCTCGTAAATCAATTAAGATAATAATGGCGACAAATTACAAAACGCAAACGGCCTCCATCGTGTCGTCATCACTGGACCAAGTGGACGCCTGTCATTCCAGTGTATTAAAACTTGCATCCCCAAAAGGACGCCTGTCATTTGTCGGGTTAAGAGTCACTGGATCTAATTTTCTTGACACACAACACAATAATAAAAAATCTAAATCATCTGCTATTCCAAGTTGCTTAAATGCAGCCACAGATGAAGATATTTTCTCACTGAAATTATTTAAACTGATGGCTGTGTTAGATGTTGATTTAATATCAAGAATGTTATTTACATAATGTATTTCTAGAGAACGTTTATCTCGATATTTGTTAACAAGGTTTTTCCAAATATCTGAATAATTTTCCCCTGTCGGTATGATCCCAGAAATAATGTTCAAAGCGGTGTCCGTAAGTTTACCAATTAAATATTGAATGCGCTGTGAATCATTTAGAGTTTCATTCAAATGAACATTTGTTTTAAACGATTCGTAAAAAATTGACCAATGTTCTATGGAAAGTTTCATCGAAACATGGAATGTCAATAGCTGGTAATTTTATATAACTATTAGAACATTTCGGCATATCCGACTTACCTGGTTTTTTCTGAGATAACAATTGGTTTCGCTTAAAGATTATTTGCGACACCAAATCTTCAAACGCATTCAAAATTTGAACATCGGGTTCATATTTCTAGTCCGAAGCTATGTATAACGCGATCAATTCTTCTACGATTAAAGTGAATTCCCGAATCACAGAACGATTAACATCGCTTAGAGTTTCGCTCTGCGCTAAGAAACTATCTACCAATCGCTTATCTCTGGAAAGATCTCTCTTTGACGCTTCATATAATTTATTTACTCGCTCAAACATAGCTTTATTCTTAGCTTCTAATATTACGATGCGTTGTGCCATATTGAACTTCTGATAAACAAAAATGCGGTAGGTATTCAAAAAAATCAAATAATTGTGTATATAATCTGATAATGAATTAAGTACTTTTAAATAACCTTTATGAATGGCCGCGTATTATCCTTATCCGTAATCAACACAACTCAATATGCAATAATTATGCGATTGTAACTTGACACTATGTACGATTTTAGCCTATTAAACTAAACTATTTTAGGTTCAGTGTAAATTACAAGTACATCGATACCTAATATCACTATGTGCTTTTTTATTTATGCCGTAAATTGTATGCGATAATGTTATGTTTTTTTATTTTTCAATATGTAATTAATAAATGTTTCTGGTACGAATGGAAATATATATCATATGCTAGTTCAATGATAATTCGTCTCGAATTGGTCCATAAAATATGGTGTATAAAGTTTCAGATTATAGCGGATAATATCTGATTCCAAACATCATATTGGGGTTCGAAGCGGTGGTTCCACCAATCTTTATATAAATATATTGTAATTGGGCAAAGTACCAATACAAATATTCATACAATATCTTCGTGTGGCAATCGGATATACTACCTACATCAAATATGCTTAGATGGCTTACCTTAAAATCCGGAAATAAGATGGTCAGGACACGGGAGCCACTTTCTTGATGTCCACACGAGATTGGTGGGTTTATAGATGCGGTGTTAGGATGAGCAATCCATTATTAATAACTCAAACGCATTAGAATTTAAATAAAATGCGGTGCGATGTAACATTGACAGGAAGCCAGTATACAGAACAGAATTTTCGTATTTTGACAGTAGGATGGGGGTAGGAAATAAATAACCTGTATTTGGAATGATCTTAGGGCGCCTTCTCACGAATCTAATGCAGGCGTATAATCAATTACCACACAGAGCAACTGGCGCAAACAGAGGCCATGTGAAAAAACATCAATTACATACATAGGTAAGGACTCAATATATAGATAGGACGGACAATAATCTGAGGATGGTTTGGTTAAATGCATAGTGTCGTAGAGTCTTAAATTAGACAATATAATTATATTACGTTTTATTGAAATTTCATTTCATATTTACAATACCCTAGTAACCATCACTTAAAAAAACATTTCAGCAATAAGCGCCTGCAACGTGGCCCACCATCATAACACAATAAATTTGGTTAACTATTTCAACTAAAATGAATTAAGTGCTTTTCACACGAGATTAAACTTACTACACAACTTCCCGCTGTGTAAATAGTCAATTAAAACTCGCAGGAAATATAATTAATGACCACATTCAACAAGTAATTTGATTTGCCGTTTTGGTATGAAGTACGAATGTTCGTGTAAGTACCTAAAGCAATTAAACGTCCGGCTTTTATGGCGAACATTTAGTAATCTACATTGGATGGAAATGGCCAAATACTCTCTCTGTTCAGTCGAATAGCATCGTCTCAATTAGATAGTCTATTTCAATAAGCTGAATGTACCGAGACACTGTATAATATATAACTAATGGAATCCCCCGGCGTTGCTCTGGTAGACGTAGTATAATAGTTTGTTGTTTAACCTAACTCCGACGATGTTATTCAAATTATTATCGTATTGTTATAGTTTTCGGTAGAATTGTTTATTATAAAAATAAGAAACCAAGAATGGAAAATGCGTGGGCGGAAGTAGGTGGGCGGGCTAATAATGATAAAAGGAGAATACCACTCTTTGGGCCCACCCTCCAATAACAATAAATCATATGTCATATGAAATATATTTTTATGTATTATAATTAATTATTTGACAGCTCTTCTTAATTCGTCGTGGATAATAGGTTGTATACGGAAATTTATGACGATTGGTTTTACTGGGTAAGTCGCGTCAGAGATGCGAGATGAAGCGGGGTGCAATCGACTCACGCAGAGGGTGTCACGTAGGCCATTAGTTGTTGTTTGGCTTTCGTTTCGTGCTGTATCACTATTTTTGCTACATTTTTTGTGCAATACAAAGTATTAAAAATAATAATAAACATTACAGACATTTCTCGTCAGAAAGCAAATAATCAAAATATATAAATCTGAAATACCACTAAGATATTAGAGGTGAGGTTTTGATTTTAAAATATAACTAAAATATGCCACTCACAAGCTTACTGGCTGGTGGGTCCAGAGCTCATACATATAATAGCATTCTCTTTTAAATCAATAATTATTCTCTTTGAAATTCCGAAGATTCATAATCAGCAGACAAAAATATTTCAACCGCTGGGTTTACCTCTTAGGAGTGATATCACAAATCATTGTAATAATCTTTTATTTATTTATGATTTTTATTTCACTAAGCTGTACCGCATAGGGGTTAAAATTTACGTAATTTTGCTGTCCTCGAGTTCTACTAATTAGAATAGTTCCTAGTAATAAGATTAATCGAGTTGGAACTATAAAATAATGCATTTCCAGTAACCGCTATGCAATTATCGAACCGCAGCCAACAATTAAGCAGCGGTATTCATGTAGGAGCCGCTTACTATAATAGTTTCATATCAATTAGCGTGAATTTGAATATATTTTAAAATATTATTTTTTTACAATTATAGTAGGTACCGTTTTAGGCTATTCACCATTTTCTGAATCTGGTGGCTACCTACTATCAAGGAATATGTCCGAAAATTGTAATATCTTATGGAACTATATCAAATTACATAGCAACTGTATCGATAATACCATGTTGGGAGTCCTTACAAAAACTGTAATTATTTTTGTATTAAAAAACTTTAGTTGTCATCAATATACCACAATATTGACTACATTTTCTAAGTGCTGATCGCACTGTTCTGTAATTACAGAAGCAAAACTACTTGTTAAATTAAATCTAAAACCTTTGACAAATTAAGTTGATTTTCTAAAAATAGAGAGAGACTAATAGCGTCGAAAAATGAACCATAAAAAAATCACTTTGGTATTTGCCTAAATATTCGCAGTGTTACTAAACATGTTAAATAGTTTAAAATATACGCTTTTGAGATACCTTAATGCAGATCTGCGCGTACTAATTTCAATGGTATGTTAGATAAACAGACGTTACCAGCCTAAATATATAAGAGGTTATGTTGCATATCATACAAAAAACAATAACCTTCAAGTGTTGGTGTCCTAGTATACATAAAATATACCTACTCTTTTATATAAAGTAATTGAAAAGTGACCTAATGGCTATAACTCTCTCCAGATAACCTATAAATTAAAATTGCAATTTATCGAATCCCATCAACACAAGATATGAATGAATTTTATCTTTAGAGCAACTGTTGGCTATGATTTCTACAAAACAGCACCTTTATTAACAAGCGATACGAATATAGATGTTTTGAATAATAACTGTCGACAATTCAATGGATACATGTATTTGATGGTAATGCTTGGTTTACATTGTCTGATAAATAAACGAACTAGAGAATCTTTAGATACAGCTACTTGAATAGAATTTATTATGAGCCGATAGAAATTGAACAGTAATAATGCCTTATATTCAGTCTGACATGATCATAATATATTATTTTTTAAACTTCACGATTATAAATCAAATTTCAGATACTATCCGATTACGGATAACAGATACTATGTGTATTATTATTAACTAGAACCTATTAAAAAGCCATTGCTTCTACTCTTGAAAATTTTGATTGGACTCCACTTTATAATGTGGATGATACAAATCAAGCATCGATTGTGAAAATTCAAATTAAAGGTAATTAAAGAATCTAGCACAATAAACAAAACTAAAACCGTGGATCACTCCCGGACTTGTAAAAAGGATCCACGAACGAAATATCTTTTAAGTATACTGTTTACGCATAATCAAGTATTAAACATTACACAACCGATCAAACAAAATAAAACGCGATTACGGCCAATATTAGTATATCGTGCTAAAGCTATAGTCATTATTATATATATTTTTTATTATTTTGTTATTTCTGTTATGACTAATTACTTATTTTCGACCATTAAATATTTGCATTGGCTATTATAAGTTATATTTCCTGAAAATTATTATTTTATTGTTTTTTTTTTCTATTCCCTGTTTGAAATGTATGCACTTATTTAAATTTCATATTACTTATTGCGTAATAAGATAATTATGTATACATATCTATGTACTGAAATATAATATATTGCTTTAATTTTTTAAATTCTATGTCCATACATAAATAAATAATACCGCAAATTACGTAAACTACAATCCATAAACATACATAAAGTCAACCTTAGTATACGCAAAGCCTAGTTAGGATGGCTTAGTAATTTAAGTCGTGTTCCTTTAATAGTTAAAATAAAGTAATTTTAATTATTTTATTGGTATTAATCTACATTTTATAGACAATAATAAAAAAGGTATAAAGAACAACAATTTGTTTTGACTGTATTTATTGTTTAATACTTCCTTGAGTTACCTTTAAATGATTAATAAGTATGTATATTAAATATTGTTGTCTAAATGCTTATAACTAAAAATTGACGTATTCCTATAATTTAAATATCCTGGCATAAATATGTTTATGCTTGTAATCGACGCCTCGTCACTGTTGAATTCCAACTACATATGTCTCGGAGGCATACAATGTAGTTGTTAGTAAATGGACAGTAGGATGAAAGCTTCACAAAACGACCCTGACTACCCATTGTCGTGCAATGGATCGGCAAAGACCACAGATAAAGATAATTTGTTTTCGATTTGTTTGTTGGATTTATCCACCGATGATTGTAGGATCTAGCTTCATGGTGAGAATGAGTGCTAATTAGTGTAAGTAAGATCAAGTAATACTACCTAAACCTAATGTAATGCTACCAAAACCTAATTAATAAATTTAAAAAATAATATTAGTTGCCGTTTTTCCTTCAAATGTGAGTGTTGTGCAAAAGCAGCAGTGTTGGGCAAAATTTAGTCGGCTAACGATTGACGACTAACGATTGAACACGTTAATCGTGCTTAACGACTAACGATTGGTTCGTTAAACATCAATCATGACGATTCATTAATCGTCAATCGTAATCATGACTAAAAATCGCGATTGATATTCTCGACAGCGGTCAACTTCAACTTTTGCAAGATTTTCGACGGTCGGTCGGTCGGACGTTCAGTCCGTCAGCCGGTCGGTCGGTCGCGTGTTCGGTCGGCCTGTTGGCTAGTCGGTCGGCCGATCGCTCGCTTGGTCGGCCGGCCAATAGGCCGGTCGACCAATGGGTCGGCCGGTCGATCGATCGGTTGGTCGGTCAACCGGTTGGCCGGTCGGCCTGTCGGAGGGTCGGCTGTTCGGCCAGTCGGTCGGTCGGTCAGTTGGACAGCCGGTAGGCCGGTCGGTGGGTTAACCGGTCGGCCGGTCGGTCGATTGATCGACCGGTCGGTTGTTTGGTCGGTCGGTCGGTCGGACGGAAGGTCGGAGGGTCGGCCAGTCCGTCGGTCAACCGGTTGGTGGGTCGGCCGGTCGGTCGGCTGGCCGGTTGGTCGTTCAGCTGGCCGAGAGGCCGGCGAAACCGGTGAGAATCTAAGTACAGTCAACCAATAGATGAAATAGATAGAATTGTCGGGTGGCATCTAAAGAGCAAGTTAGTCATAATTGACGATTGACGATTGAATGATTAACGACTAATTGATTTAATCATGATTACTTCAATCGCGATTAACTTTATTCACGACTAAATTAGCCGTGATTAAATCAATCATGATTGATTAGTCGACTGAAAAATTTAGTCGATTGACCCAACACTGCATGCAATTGTTTTGATGTTTTTGCTCGCCAGTTTAGATGTTGTCACAACTGTTTTTTTACGTCAGCCTCGTATTCATTAGATTCGTGTGCCAGATATCATATAGTAAACTATATTGCGCTTTCGGATCAAAAGTAGCGTTAGTAGGCGAGGGAGGCTCGATGCGGCGAAGGCAATCGCTAATGGAATTGATTGCGGGCAATCCGGCCGAGTTTGGAATACGGCTGGGCAAAATAATTGCGCTGTGGATATGCCCGACGTACTCCCGACGAAGGAATTGTGGTTACGCTATTAAATCCCTTCATCATCGTTGCGTTATTATCGCAAAGCTGATTGGCAGCAATTAAACAGCTCTCCATCAGAAAGCTTTGCCAGATAACATTCGAACAGAGAATGATATCGTAACAGATAACGAGATAAAACTTTCCATGTTATTGTTGGTACCATTTGTTATTGTTGGTAAAATAAGGTATCAAGGAGATATTAAGGTAAGATAACAAGAAGATTATCCTAAATTACCAATTTGACATAACAGATCAGTATTTGACCTAATTCAAAAACCTTCCGAAAAAACTTGAACATAAAAAAATCATATAATATTACCTATATAAACTATGGATCTAATTTTCAGAACGAAGACGTTATAATGCAACGATTATATTATATTACGCTGTAATCATTTTAAAATACATAATTTTAAAGAAAACGATAACTTGGTTGCTTACGTTAGCATGATTATACCAAAAATTCAAAAATGATTGGTTGTAACCAGTATTTTTTGAATGACAGGTTTTTATTGAAATTTAAATTATTGTTTATTTTTGTTTGTTGTACTCTTTATTGTGAAATCACAATGGACGAGTTTATTGTCATATGACAATCTCTTACAACCAACCCTACTATGACGTGTTTATAAGTATGTGGATGTGTAACTTGCGTTTAAGTGTGTATGTCTTGTTATTGCATTACATCGACAGAACTGAAAAAGCAATTCCATTTATTTCATCCCAACGGAAAATGGTGACCCAGCCGGAAATCGAACCCGGGACCTTACAATGTAAGATCAGGCGACTTAACCACTTTATCACCGGGCCGTAAATTACGTAATTTCCATCGTATCAAATTATTAATTCTAATCCTTTGGGTATAAGGCATTAATTTTGAAGAGGTCATTAATTTTTATTAGTAGAATAGAATAACTTTATTGTGCTATAGAAATATAACTTAATGAATATTATACTGGTTTTATAAAAAAGACAATTTATGCACAAATGACGGACTTATCGCTCTAGCGATGTCTTACAGTCGACCATTTAGTGTGAGGCCCCGTTAGAAACAAAGGGCAAGCGCTTTAAGTAATGTATTCTCAATATGTAATCTAAATAATGTATTTTAATGTATAATAAATGTATATTTAATAATTGCATTTGATTCCATTTAAATTATGGGCTACACTATATCCAGCTATTATTATAATGTTAGTTTAAAATATGTAGATCAAATGCGATTTTTTTCAGTTCTAATTAAAACTTCTTAATATGTTGATTCAAAATTTATTTGGGCGACGGATTATCTTTACGAAATTGACAATCATCGGTCAGACATCTCAATTACAATGATAGACGGTTTTTTTATAACGAAATTAATCATTCATCAAAAATGAATCACCAATATTTTTTTCATTACATCATATAACTATCCCATTATCGATGTCTCTATAGAGATTAATTAGGCCAATATATCATTAATTTCATGAGAGGAACACCTGTATTATATACAAATATCGAATTAGTTATGTTGCAAACGATATTAACACTGTCACTATTTTGTCTCTATACCTACAAACTATATTATTCGTTATTTTTAACCGACTCCAAAAAAAAGAGGTTATCAATTCGGTTGTATCTTTTATTTAAATGTTTGTTACCTCAGAACTCTGCCATTTATGAACCGATTTGTAAAATTATTATTATTTTGAAAGGATATATTTACAGATTGGTCCCATTTTTATCAAAATCCTGTTCTGATAATGGGATTCGTGAGGAATTGAGGAAACTCCTCAAATAGTATCAAGTGAAGTTGAAAATTTACATGTTGGTTCAATTCCAATGACAATGCAGTTTTTAATGATAAGCATGACCTGATTCTACACCCTGGGTTGGCTCCCGACGAGGGGTTTCCTCAACGGTCAACAGCACAGATACAACATTTTCATACTTATTCAGTTATGATAGCCCATTCTAAGTTTTGCCATGACATGGATGCTGCACCTAGGGTTGGCTAATGACGAGAAGACTCTTTAACAGTCAACAGCACAGACACGAAATTTTGTATATGCATTCAATTACGATAGAACGTTCTAAGTTTCTCCAAGATAGGACTGCGGCACTAAGGGTTGGCTTCCAACGAGGGAATTCCTCATCGGTCAACATCACAGGCACAACATTTTGTATACGCATTCAATTATGACCACCATTCTAAGCATCACCATTACATGGCTGCTGCACTTATAAAACATTTTGGAGTCGATTTTTTTTTGTTAAAATTGTGTATTATTTCTGTGGAGCTCTTCTGTCTCAGCTAATAAAACAGTGTCGACGGCAATTGTGATTGTTCTGTCGTCTAATCGAAGAATGCACAGGTCATTAATGTAAATGTGAAATAGAAGTGATCCTAATTAATTGCTTTGAAGAGCTCCGTTAGTTAGCCTTGTACACCTAGTATGGAAGGCTTACTAACCAGCTAACTCTCCTTTAGTTAGCCTTCTAAGGGTAGCCTTCCACGTTAGCTTTCTCGTCTAGCAGGCTACCCCGGGTAATACTCTCGCATCTCAGGCCTCATGGCTGGTGCATCGGATTCTCCTAGTGTGATTTCCTCCCGGCGTTACTGGACGGTTTGTGCACCGTTCGGCGACACTCGGTTGTGCACTCTGACTAATTTCTGAAGGAGTCTGGAGACTATGGAAATATATTGTCTTCTAAGCAGTGTGACGAACTAGTCGTCACGGGAACTTACTTCCATAAAAACATAATAATAAACTTCATTAGAAAACATTCTACACTTCATTAGAGTTTAATCGGACTAGAAACGGATGCCATATTCGCATCATGCATAAACTAACGCACACCCCTAGTCCGATCCACGACAAAATTGCCAGTCGATTAAATTTAAACCGACTGGATCGGGTCGTTAATTTTATACCCCCCACTCTTGGATTTAGACCGCGGAACGAGACGGACCGCTCGCGGCCGCTGGGGGCCAACCCCACAGAGGTCCCACATTTTTCTGCATACCAGAGCAGCAGTGCCACGCTTATATTTGGCCTGAAGTTCCAATAGTCTTTTGCCGGCGAAATAACCGGTTAACGTCAGTGCGCCAGCCAGCCTGCATTCAAGCCGATTCGAACCCCAGTCTCCGTGGGAACCTACCCTCCAATACCAGGCGAGTTTTTAGGGTTCATGTTCTGACTCCCCAAACTTTTAAAACCCCCGAGAGTTTATAAGTGACAGTTTATAAGTGACTCAGTAATCTCACATTAAATAACCCATTCAAATTAAACCTAGTGCAAGGGCGCTCTCTACGCGTTCCACCCTCCACTCAGCGCGTTTCTCTTTAGTATTCAATTAACACACTATTCAGCCTAGTTAAGCGCGAGACAATCTGAGGATTCGGCGCGTAGTTCCTGTGGAAACCGTAGTGCGATCAGGGGACACGCTCCCTAATAGCCGGTGGCATCTAGGCCGACCGAAGCGCGGAAGCGCCCGCGCCGGTGGTTGTTGAAGATTCTCACCTTGAATAAAGCCCTTTTTTTAAAATACTCTAAAAGCATATTTATAAAGGTGCCTCCCAAAATCCATCCGAAATTCCCGTATTAACCCCTAATCGCAGACCTACCGTGAGTTTTCCAACCTACCTACCGTGAGCTCCCACATACGCCCTCGGCGATTCCTCCGCTCTGAAGCGCTTGCGAAGGCATAAGAAATCCTCCAGATACATTTCGAATAATTAAATTAAAATTGTTTTCCGAATAAAATCTGTAATATTCGCATAAATAAACCTTGTAGCACACATTGAGTTTTCTTTAAAGGGTTAACCTCTCGCTTACGGAGAGGATTCACTTCGTGACTTATGACATAAACGATATAAGGTTAACAGTGCCGAGTAACATATAAAAGGGACCGCTCCTCCGAATTAGCGTGAAGTTCGTCCGCTACACATCGATGCGAAATCTGCCGCAAGGTGGCGGTACTAGCGCGGCGATCTGACAGCTCGGATCGTGCGCGACTTCACAGCGGTTTGACATTCATTTTTATTTTAGGTCCAGCGATAAGCCACAGTGAAGTATGTAATTTATTCTTAATTTTATTTTTTCCACTTTCCTTTCCACAATCTCACTTCCCCTCTCACAATAGAAGCAAGGCTGCCCTTCTCTCCAGAAGCTCTCCTTTTCTCGCGCAGGACTCCTTGGGTTTTACCACGACCCTTTCCACTGACTAGCCGCGGTCCCGGATCCTGTTGCGTATCCCCTTCTGCGGCGTTTAAGGTCAGGCAGCGACCACGCCTGCTCTTTTTGTAGCGTTCCGAATCCCATTCATCCAGGATCCCCGTGGTGGCGCCCACATACACACATTCACGAGACTATTACACCTTTTTTTTTCCACGGTGATCCTAAAACCCATGAAAGAAATCTTTTTCCCATGACCTAACAACAGGCCATTTTAATCGGGTAACGTTACAGCAGCCGGCGTAGATGTTGACCTGTCGTCAATCACTCTTGAAATGAACATTACGCTACCTGATCCTGAATTCAGAGCCGGGCAATAGATCCCTTTGGTCCGCGATAGATTCAAACTGAATCACCACTGAACATACGGCAGGTAGAGTTTGCGCTAGTGACTTCGGACCCGTGACCACTCGGGTTTGAAGGTATCCTGATAGTTAATTCCAGACGGAGGTATCCTTCCAAAAGTGATAGTCAGGGGGCTAAGCTGCCCGCTGGGTACCTTTACCGGTGCCTCGCCGTAAGGCGTTGGCATCTGACGAGCATATTGGCTTAGCTAGACAGCAGATTTTTATTGTTTCTAAGTCGTCTACGCTCATCCCACGGCTGAAAGAACAATCACATATCATTATACCAGCCTGAGGTGACAGGTTCGCCCGTTGTAGTCGACACCGCCCCACTAAGGAGCTTCGTAAATAATGCTGCCTTCAGCATTTATATGTACAATTATAGAAATGGTTTGGGGTTACATTTCCAAATATTATCTTTTAAAAAAATATACCTGAAAAGGCACTGCATTAAAGACAGAAAAATAAACTAAGCATGGAATGATACTGGAAACGTAGAGAAAAAAAAGTAATTAATATGAGGAAATAATATTTAAAATATTTAAAATTTCGTTAAATTCAAAGTAAGTTATGTAGGTTATTATCACTTCAAAATATGACAGAATGTTTAAATATATACTAAAAGTTTTATAGATATATAACCTATTTTTATGGAATATCCGTCATGTCAGCAAACGGTGGTGATTCCCTTAAAATATTTAAAAACATTTTTTTAACATTATAAAAAAAAAAAAAATAGCTATTTATTTCCAATCTAGTTGTACCTACTCTTGAGAATAAAGAGGAATAAACGGCTTAATGAGGTATACCGCGCACCGAAACGCTATAAAAATACAAAATCGACTGGAAATCATTCTCAAGTAATTGTGTATGAAATTTCTATTAACGAGTAATAAGTGCTGGTAATCAATCATTTGATACTAAAATTAGTGGGCCGATGACAAATTGCAAACCGTAATTCCCTCAATTTAAGAGATTATTATATTAAATTTACTTAAATATGGAGTTATACATTATCGAAACACATTTCAATATTATTTGTTCAAACGCTCCAAATGTCTAGAAAATAAATCGAGTATTATTATTGAATTGCTACGTAGTTTCGACTTTGTGATTTGGTCCATTTCTGAAGCAGAGCTACAATGTAATGCCGAAATTGAACTATCTCCTCCGGTATGCCATCTGCTCCAGAATTGCGCCTATTTGCCTTCAAATACAAGTAATAAATACCAACATATAACCATGATAAGTACAGCAGAATATGAAGTAACCTAAGTAAATATTGAATACAGAAAAATTCTTTTTCTACTTTTTAAATTAATTGGTTTGTCACGTTGGCTTACCATTTCTCCTCATCTCTGTAGTCTTTGGGGATGGGTGACATGCCAGTACTTCTCCACCTCCAACCGTCCTTTGGCAATTTGCCGGTTAGTAAGTTTCACGCCACTCTTTAAATTAAATATTAAAGTCTGAAGAGAATCGCCATTTGCCGGTAGGTGAGGTCGGCATAGAGCCAATAAACCTGTTTGTTTTACGCTTGCCAAAATACTTTCAAACTTTCAATTGTAACAAACGTTTTCTTTTACTCAGAAAACCCCCAGAGGCCGCTCGTGAGAGCCTCATCCTACTTTCCTTTCTCATTTCCAGTTCACTCTTCCCCCCCCCCCACCCGAGGGTCCCCGATCATCTTAAATGCTGGGGTCACACTAACGAGGTTTAACGTTGGTGTAGCCACGACTTATTGCGATAATTTTTTTAATTAAATAAAATATTTATATGTATATTAATATGATAATAAAATAAATAATTAAAACCAATTAAAAAATAAAATTTCTTTAAGTGAAGATAAGAGAACTATATAAGCTTTATTTCAATATGAATGCCACTAGGCTTTGCTTAAAGATTTTTTACAGGTTCTGTCGTAAACAAAACAAAGTCATTTTTTTGCATAATTTTCTAAAGTTGTAATCAATATTACTTTCACTATATATTTGTTTATTTTTATTACATTTGCATTCACCCGCCAATGTGATCTCACCGAATACCAATACGTCAGTTTGGCATCATCCAGCTAAATAATGGTATAGCGAATAATGGTAAACAGCGAATAAAGAAGATAAACAATAATATTATTATAATATGCAATAGCATTATATTATTATATAGAATGGGCCAGTTGTGCCTGCAACAGACGGTGCAACCGGGCCAGGCGTTACTTTTGGCTGCATTTAGTCGACAACTTTACCCTGCCGACCGGTAAGTTTGTTGTCAGTTAATGGTTAATTCATGAATTGCCCATTTTCCGACTGCTTTCACAGCAATTTAGGAGATATTGCACGCGCATTACGTAGCTTTTCCGGCGAATTGTTATAATTTAATTTTCATACAAGTTTTTGTAGGCAACATTAGATTGTGTTAAAAGGGGAAATTTCTTAAGTAATTAGAGAAGAATGGCAATTTCTCGAGTAATTAGAGAAGAACACGATCGCTGTTCAATCACTAAAATTCGGTAATTATTGACTATTCCTAACCTGTCTATTATATTCGTTTCCGCCGTTTGTGTAATTTTTATTTTGTGCAATAAAGTCTTTTTTTTAAATAACCCATAAGGCTTTTTTGCCTACCAACAAGGCTACAACCTTTTTATGGAAGCCTCTTTGTTGCCTTCTAGGTGGGCATTTATAGCATCACGCAGTCAAATACTCAGGCGGTCACCCATCCAAGTATTAATCGCGCCCAACGCTGCTTAACTTCGGTAACAACAAAGAGAACCGGTGTCAACGCGGCTACGGACGCTACCAAATTTAGATACTTATATTTTAAATCTTTCTTAAATTAACATTTATTAGTACAATATATACGTATTATCGGCGTTAATATTTGATATTTTTTTATGACGAAATCTAAATATTATTAGTGCAGCTGACATTCTAACCGAAATTTCACAGCGTAATTTCAGCTCAACAAAGCATCCGTGTACGAAATAACAAGTCTTTAAGTCCAATATTTCGAGTCTTTTCAACTCTTGCCATGATCGCCTGCATGATAAATTTCATCTTTTAAGCTAAATTGAGCGCTTGGGCGCTATTGTGGAGGAACAGACAGACACACGTAGAGACTTCAATCTAGAAATTATCTAAATTGTCCTAGGCAAACAGTACCTACTTGAAACCTCACCTCGTTAGTATTCGAATGATGAATGCATTATCTGCGGATATCGCTGGATACGAAAGCAGCCCCACCTGTCTCCGATGTTGCCGGGGATGAAGAACACGGTGTCGCAGTTCGGCATACCGGCCTCCACGCAGTTGCAGTTGGGCCACTAAGACCCATGTGTTTAGGGTCGGTCAAACGCACGGGTCAACACCCATCCGGCGTCCTCTACGCAGAAGTGCGAGCCAGGGTAGGCCTCTGGCCTGCGGGCCTGTTTTCCCAGTCAAGCTTTAGGCGCTCCTGGAAAGTTTGCACGCCGTGACGCGTAAGCCAATCGATTGCGCATTCTGACCGACAGCCGGGGGTAGTTGTTAACCTTACGGCAACTGCTCTTAAAACCACCAATCGGCTCCCGATACCGAGCGAACAGCCGGGCAAAGGACGACGTGTTCCACATAATTGTTATTTTCGTCTTCATCTCAAAAAAAATAATTTATCGCGTTTACAATACTTTCCCTCTTGGTTGGTTGATGGGTCGGGAAGGTAAAAATCTGGTAACTCGCTAAAAGGTACTCCGCTATCTCCAACGCGCTATTAAAAATATATTAAGACTCTACTTATTTTCACTCCGCTAAATGAGACTACTTTTTCGCCGACTATAACACAACGATTGGGGCAACTTTTGACAGCATGAATAATTATAGAGATTACACAGGTCGGCGGGCTTCTTATTTCGTTGTTCGCCTCTTGAAAAGTTGTGCCTTGGGAGGCCGACACGCCGTGCCACCGTAAGGAAAACTCTCCGACCGCGTCTCTTCATTAGTATTAAGGAAATAGGTGCAACTTTTCTGTCCGCCCCTAGTGGAAGCGAATTCGTCTTAAGTCGACCTAAAATTTGTTTACACTTGAGACACCCGAGGGAACGGGTTGCCTTGTGTTTGTTTCGCTATTTAGGAATGGGCAAAAGTTAAATAAAGTCAATATATGTATACAGGGTGAGTTTTAATTAGTGACATTATTGAAGTGGGTGAATCAATGCGTGCAAATAAACAGCTTTTCGTTAAAAAAAATAATTTAAAAACAAGATATTTTTTATATATAGGTATATATACATATATTTATATATATGTAATTAGGCAAATTAGAAACACTGATAAGTCAACTTTTGTCAAGCACTAAGTGCGCTGCGCCATCTAGAAATAGGTAGAATATCTCGAAAGTACCATTATTCGCGTTATTTTACCTACTTGTAGATGGCTCAGCGCGCTTAACTCTTTTATACTATTTTTCAACGTAATATTTTTATGTTTAATTTTCTAAAAAATTTAAAAATTGTTTGTTTAAAAAAAATGCCTATTTTCGTATTGATCCACCCAGTTCCAGGATGGCACTAATTTAAAACTCACCCTGAATATTCTTCGGGATCACGGACTTCGGGATCTACGGGATCGTAAACTTCGTGATTTAAACTTATTACAGACATGAGACTATAAATGGATACAGACAGCCGGAGATATAAATGGACAACGAGAATATATATTTTTAGCTTTGAGGCTATACAATAAACTGATAATGGACGTAACTATGACCCACGTACCTTACCCCACGTTCCGAAGAGTGGTTGTAAGTTGGCTTCTAAATGTTTTAATTTATATTCTTGTAACATGAGATTAACTAACCAGATTATTACCACCTCAGCACTGATAAATTCCTAGTGAGATGAAAAGCCATTGTTTTGTATTAGTATAAGGATTTTTTTTGTACCTTGAATACTGAATTTATGGATAAAACTAAACTAAAATAGATATATCAGAAGAATATAAAATGCTTTAACTGTGATAAAAATAAATCTTTCTTTTTATTTTGACACTCGATCTTTCAAGCTGACATGAACGGCGGAATTGTTCTGGTTTATTTAAAAATATCTGTTTTATGCTAATATTATTAAACGCCGATAATCGCCTACATTTTATATTAATGCTATCGTTTAGGTGTCTTAGTCACATGAACCTTTGTATAGTTAGTTAATATACAAGCATGCTAATGGGCGAATCAACGCGTTACTGTAAGCGCATTAACGTCCAGAATAATTCCTGATACGCCAGCGTATTCGTCCCTCGGCTCATTATCGTCCCATTGTGCGAGGAATCATTGATATTAAGATTGCTTCTGTTTACTTAGTTATGCAATAAGTCAACTGAGAATAATGGTACATACATTACGATATAATATGGTACAGCATATTGAAGTCATCATCAAATACCTTGTATTGTAATTTTCCAGGTTTGAGATAATTTAGAAACAGAAACGAAAAAAAAATGGCATCGATATCTCAAGAACGCGATGACCGATTTCAAAAATCTTTTGCCCTTCACTTTTATCTGTACATGGAAAGAACCAGAAGATAATGAAATTTTTCAAGTACGAATTAGCCATATCAACCCACTTCCACTGCTTTTTTCCCGGTCATATTGAACGGCTGATCAACTTGCGTATGTTAGATACAGTAAGCGAACGATCGACGGTGATTTCAAGTTAATTGTATTTATTTAAAATCATTTTTTAACCACATTTGACTGATACTCCGACCTAAAATGAAAAATCGATTACTAAGGAAATCATTAAAATCGGACAATACGTTTTAGAGCTGCAATGATAAGCTAGATAAGCTATAACTCAAGAATGCATCATCAAATCTGTAATGTCCATTAATTGGAAGACTGATTGAATTTAGTGTTCCGTATCCATGATAGAAACGAAAGCTGTCATAACAAACGGAACCCTTAGAAATTATATTTTTAGCCATACCTGTCCGATTTCCATTTATTTTTTCGCAAATAATCTATATGCGTCAATGGGAAGAAGGGATGAGATTTAGGCTTCCTAGAATTGAGAGCTATCTTCGCTGTATTCTTTGTGTATTTGTAACCATTTTTTTTTGTTGAGGTTCAATTATGCTGTTAATAAAGGCTTTCTGCTCTGTTTTTGTCCTGTTTTGTTGCAGTGGAAGTCCATAACACCTCCATACAAAGTTATTCCATGTATATAAAACGATTTTACGATATTATATTAGAGACTTTAAAATATGCACAAACTTAAAAATTACACTACAATTGTCTCGCTAATTCTATTTTTGCCATGATTTAATACTTATGATTTAGTCTAGCAGGCTAAGTTTAACTGCGAGTTGACCTATCAACATGTTCCGTAAGAAAATCTTAATGTCGTCAATATGATATTTATCATCGAATCAAGTATCGAATTTCTGCATTAGGCCATATCCAATATTACGGGGAAGATATAAAATATAAAAATGGATGTTGATATATCTGTCTGTCCGCGCTTTATATACTCCGAAACCGTTGAAGCGATTACAATGAAAGTTAGCACATTTATGTATTTTTTCATGGAGAAGGTTTATATGATATCCGCTTTGTTGCAACTTACTACTAGATGACGCTGCAGTACATTAACTTCAATACCGCTCGACCGATCGCCATGAAATTTGGTATACATAGACATTTGAGCAAGCATACAATTTTCGCGCTGTTAACTGTATTGTAACTTACCACTAGACAGCGCTGCAGCATATCAATTTCTATACTGCTCAAGCGATCGCCATGAAAATTGGTATACATAGACATTTGAGGCCGCATAATATTTTCGCGCTACTATATTCTAACTCGCTATCAGATGGCGTTGCAGCTTGTCAACCTATATAACGTCAACCGATCGCCATGAAAATTGGTACTCATAGGTATTTCAGGGCGAATATAATACGGGCAACGCCGGGTAATACCACTAGTTTATTATAACATTCTAATGTCGCTGTCTGTATCTGGATGTCATTATTTTAAATTTTAAAGTAAATTAAGTGTTCCAATATTATTTTTATTATTGAGACTTCCACACTGGTGTAAAGGAAAAAGTTATGGAGAACCTTAAACACTCAAAGAAGATAATCTCAGTTTTCACTATCTAATACACAAGGTTAAATTGTTCATAGCCAGGTTGTTTTAAATATATTTCGCACGAGCTATTTAATATCCTCATACTATTTGCCTTGCCTCTAACAGAACGATTCAAAGTCGAGATTCTCATATCCGACTCGTTTGTGTGCTCTTGTGCACCGATATTATTATGATCACCAGAAAGCGATGCGACGACTGCGCCCCGGGCGGATTTGTATGCGGTGTGCATGCAGGCGGGATGCGAGCAAAGTGCACTTTAATCGACGTAACAAGTTCTGACGACCCTTTCGAAGTTTGCAAGTCAAATAAAGCGACGACGCGACCTGGTTTGATAGGAGGCCCGCGCGGATGCGGCCGCCGCTAAACAGATACGACATTCGGAAGTGCACTGCACGATCTGCGCGACGTATTCTATTAACTTCACTGCTAAAAGCACTGCTTAGAGATCTAATGGGCCCTATTGCAGAACGGCCACTAAGACCCATGCGTTTAAGGTCCGTCAAAATCACCACTCAACACCCATCCGGGCAGAAGTGCGAGCCCCGGTTGAACTCTGTCCTGCAGGCCAGTTTCCCCTAGAGGTCAAAATTCGGGCGCTCTTGGACAGTTAGCGTACCGAGCGGCGTCGGCCAATCTCCTATAGAGCGGCGGTAGTTGTCAACCTTACGGCAATTGCTCTTGAAACGACCAATAGGCCACCCGATACCTGGTTAACAGCCGGGCAAAGGATTCTGTGGTCCGCGATAAATTCAGTAGACACCGAATAACCGCTACATAAGGGAGAGGACCGCGCAAGCGACCTCAAACCTGTAACCAGTCCGGAGACTGGAGTATTCTGGTTGCAATTGCAAGTAAGGGCGCGAGTGGCGGTATCTCGCGGTAAGGCATTGTCTTCTTACGGACGAGTGGCGTAACTAGACAGTGGACTGTTTTCGTCCCATCTCTTCTACGCTTACCTGACGGGCGACAGAACGATCTAATATGAAATCGGAGACTATCGCGATTGTTTGACATTATAAATTAGAATAAAAACGAATTTACCGCGTGAATTTTGTAGCACCCGATGTTTCGGCGATGTTGCAGCCGCCGTTTTCTAGGGTGGACTGTCTACACTAGACAACGGCGGCTGCAACGTAGCCGAAATATCGGGTGCTACAAAATTCAAGAGGTAAATTAGTTTATTATCTTATTTATAACGATCTAATATGGTTAAAACTTCCTGAGGTAACGGATTCGCTTGTTGTAGTTTACAGCTCTAGTTACTAGAAGCACTGGGATCTTTTCAGCTTGGTTTAGGCATGTAGCACAACCGAGCTGGGCGTACGTCAAAGCGGAGTTTATCGATCACTGACAATTTCTCTCACTGTTTTCAGCAACTGAATAATGGGATTGTTAGTACCTTATACAGGATTGCGCAGGAAAGAGGGAAATTAAAATAACGTAATTTGCACGAATGACCACAGGAAAAACATATTTTATTAACAAAATTGCATGTATGCAGTACGACATTTATGTGTTCATTAATTCGTGCATTATAATTTCATTAAATTTAACTCATGTAGAATTCTTTGTACGCTTCGTTGCCCCACCTCTAGCGCAGTGTGCATGCTGTCGGACAGAGCGGTAAAGGCTCCTCCGGACGAAAACTCGACCAGCTGCCATGTTTTCTGGCGTACGTACCGTTCGGCTTCATTTTCAAGACTGTGCCAGTTTTTAACCACCCTGCCTACACGAACTTACGTGATATTATCGTCCGAACTTGCAAAGGATACAAATAGAATCATAAATGGGTCTATTGTAAAAAAAAATGTCCGTAAATTTGTAAACAAATATTGTTTTTGAGAGATATAATGAAAAAAAAACAAGGTTTTTTAAATTTCTTTTTGAATAATGACTTAGAGGTACGGCGGTTAGAATATATGCACCCACTTTGTAATCGCGTGAGCAGGTTGGACACGTCCATGACGTCCTAGATGGTAATACTGTCGAAGTACCCTTTTCGCAGCAGTCACAGTATCACCCTACTTGTAAAACGCTCTCACAGCGATAGCACGTTCCGCATCGCTCTAATGCTCCATGATCACTAAATGGCAATGCATTGACAACTACTATGCATCTGTTCCGAACAACTTCCGGTACAACAATGTTGCCAACCATAACGTTCAAATTTTCTTGTTTCCTTGCGGCGATGTATTGTGGCGACTACGGGCTGCATTAAAGAACATTATTATAAAATATATAGCAAAACTTAATTACTTTGTGGAATCAACTGATAGATGCATTGTAAATCATCACAGGGAATCACGGGAGTTCTTGTAGCCATATACATAATACATCACTAGACTGGACACTATGTAAACTAAACGACACGCAAATTCCGGTAATGCTTGCATACGTCACCTCGACTGTTAACGCAGATATACGCCGACTGACGGGTCGATAAGCATGCCAAACTATACCGATCTGAACCTACCGAGACTGCGTCCTTTAAAATGGCATAAATGCTTAGCATAATGTTTCATATTAACCTTCAAGCGGGCGCGTGGTCATTTGTAACGGCAGCGGTCGCGCGTAACCTAAAATATCTATGGGATATTTCAGGGATTTAAAACACTAATTAATACATTTTTTGTTTATGTTTTATATATAGATATATTATCTCTTACGATACAAAACTCAGAAAAAAAACAAAAATTTAACCCTTGGAGTAAATGGGTATTTTCATGGATGCATCTGTCTCTTTTGCAGGATTTTCGGCGACATCGACGGCGCTCGACTTAAAGTACTATAACTACGAAACTACTACACCAATCATAAAAAGAACAACTGCACAATGATTGCATTGAAATTTCGAATATAGAATATTGAAATTAGATAATTATGAATAAATATGAGAACGTCAAAGAAGTGAAAAAAACGCGACCAGATTTGGTCGACTCGTACTCAACGGAAAATTGTTTCGCGACCAGATTTGGTTGACTCATACTCAACGGGTTAAATACAAATAACATAAAAAAATCCAGAATTCCTACAGCATCGGTCGGTTTGCAGTCACGGGGTCTGTTATATGATGACGCTTTTTTTGTATAAATTCATTGGTGTGTAAGACAGATTTTCCAATAATATCTTCAGTAATGAATAAATTTCAGGCTTGCATAAACGTTGTCACCCCCACGCCGTTTCTATAAGTATCCGCATCTTCCGTGAGAATATTTGAACATGCTGTCTCACTCTGTTATTGTTAGAATTATGCCACTTTTTTATCTTATCACGCCCCGTAAAATATGTACTCATGTAGGTAAAAGGAAAATCCTCCACGCAGGAATCCGAGCTGCTTGATTCTTCAGCAGATTGAGTTTCCTCTGGAACTGGAAAGTGATCGGAAACTTCTGAACCTTGGTCACTGAGTTCTGATTCACTCTCTTCATCTTCTTGTTGTTGTTGATCAAGTATTGCACTATCAGTTAGCGGCCGACGAGTCATTTTAATACAAAAAAAAACACTATTGCAAACTTTATCTCGCGTTGAGCGTCGCGCGTAACCTTTTCGACGACAGGCGCGTGGAGTGCTATTTATGCCTGTGCCGCGACTACAACAAATGCGATTTATGGGCTCCGAAGGGTGCGGAAAGTGGAGGTATTATGTTTATTTCGTTTACGATAAAACAATGACAGGCTACTATGGATGACAAATGCATACAATAAGATATAAAAATGTTAATAACGAAAATATACCGAGTGCGGTCAATCCGACACGACAAGGTTAAAGTTATCTCATACGTACCGATTGAGGTATACATATTTCTGTTGGATTTCTAAGCCTTCGTCAGAAGTAAAACGATAGCCAAGGAGATGAAGGGAGACAAGTAATAAAAAGCAGCGATAGAGTATTTTTGGCTTGCGACTCGTTGTGACATGAAATGCGATGCGAGAGTGGTGCAAAAGAGAGATTAGGTTTACGAGTCGAGCCTACGAGAGGAAGCAAGACAGGCTGCTCTACTTCGACAATTTCACAATTTCGATCTGCTCGCTTGCAATGCATCGACGTTCAGCTATGCGCAGTGCAGAATTTACGTATAAGCTACACAAGCTATAGCCGAATAATCTCACTTTCTTGAGAGCCCCCAAAAAATTGTCCGAGTGTACTATTTTCATATATACTAAAATATATTGCATCAATAGCTCAAATAGATTTGTGCCTTATCAAGTCTAAATCCGGCACTGGCTATGCGACGCGCTGGAGCGATTTTTAAATAATGACACGAATTTGGTCCGCAAAAGCTTAACACAGTCCCTAAATGTAATCGATCGCTACAATTTAAATACGAGAAAATAAATACTCTTTTATTTCCCAAGTTTCGACCTAAAAAGTAGGATCTTTTTTTATGGAGCAGTAATTCACCTTTATAACAAAACTCCTGAAGTCTCTTCAAACATGCTGGGGAACCAATTTAAGTCTCGTAACAAGTTACTTAAAGAAGCATATTATAAATAGATGATTTCGCAATCGATAAAGATTCAATGTGTTGTTCAATCTACATATTTTGCTCAAAGTGTTTCTTCAATGCTATACTGTAACCCACAAAGTATCTTTATTAACTATTTCAATTTAATACGATATTCTTACGTCGAATTATAGAACATATTATTTTGTTTTATTCGCATCAACATATAGAGTATTTATCTCTGAAATGTCCGTCGCTGTCAATCTACTGCCTATATAGTTCCCACCTCCGTCAGTTAAACGATAATTTGTTGACAAAACAATCATTCTATTTGAGTTTATTATATCTTGATTAATGATCCTATTATTGAAGAGTGGCCGAGGTCACTGAACTAAATAAATTATAAGAAATAAATTTATATCATTCTTTATATTTCTGGGTTTGCATAACTGCAATAAGTAGGTAGGTAATTAAATCAGTGAGCATAAAGGGCAATCAAAAAGTTTTTTTTTTGTGATAATTAACGAAAAATATTTTGATCGAAATTTTAACTCATCATATGAGTCATACATATTTATTGTGGATTAGCTAATGAATTAAAACTTACAATGAAGGACGAAATGTAGAGGGCTAGGCGATTGGTACTGCTGCTAAGCGCAGCGGCTCATATTAGGAAATGTTCTGAGCAGGCGCGCAGCGATTGCAGACTCTACGAAGACTAAACTGTTAGCGGTGATAAAGTGATGTGCAATGTATATTTTCTGTAGATCGATCTGGCACACTACCCTAACCTACCCTGTCCCGAGCACTCTAGTCTTTACTTATTATTATTATTTTTAATTTTTATTCCGTAGCCGGCGATTGAGGAGGGGGTCGCCCTCGCAGCCAATACGCTGCTGTCGGTGCCGCTGGATCTCGTACTCCATTCAAGATACGCTTCCATTCTTGACGATTTTTTGCCACGTCTCGAGCATCCCTAGCCGATAATCGTTGATTCTTAAGGTCGTCTCTGATGTTATTTAGCCAGGTTTTCTTTGGTGCCGATCGCTGAATTCTCCATTCTGTCGGACGGTCTCGCCAAAGAAGTTTACGTGGCAAGCGATTATCGTTCATTCGACAAACATGGCCGAACCATCGTAATCGACGTTTTTGTACCTTCTTCTTCGATCGTTGTTAGTAGATCGCATCTTTCTCTAATGGTCTCGTTTCGAATTCGCTCGCGGAGTGAGACACCTAGAATCTGCCTTAAGCATCGCATTTGGAAGACTTCGAACTTACATATTTAAGTTCTTAGTAAAGTTTTTAACACTTATGTTCGAACTTAAACATTTAGTCTTTACTTAAATATTTTATGAAGTTCTCTCTGATTTCGATTATTAGATCATATGCCATAATAGCAGAGGTGCATCGCTGCAAAATATTCACATCAAATAACATAATAATGTGGCAACTATTTATCAATAATGATACTACTGTATTGCTTAGGTGAGGTCAAAACCATATATCATTATGTACATATGATCATTTATTTTATATAATCTTAATTGAACTCAATAATTTTAATAATATTGAATTCTATATTCATACCGTTTAATGAATCGTCAGTAAAATGGCAAATAAACAATAATTAATTGAGCATGCGGCGTATACACAGAATATTATTTTATAATAAGCAATTATGTGGAAACATTAATATTAATTAATGTATTTCTTTGTGCTTTGTGTGTGTACCGTACCTATAATACGAAAGCAATTTTATACATAATTTATATTAAAAAAAAACACGCTAATGCTGCAAACGAAAACGGCTGTGTCACCTCTAGACTATCCCGGAAAGTACCCAAGAACTGATTTAATCTGAATATAAATTTTATAAATAAAATCGATGCGCGCCCTCTCTTGGACAGCGGACGAACCCGGTTGGGTTCCGTTGCAACCGCCTCAAGCGGCACGGTTCGTGTCTTGGCTAAGTATATGTATGTGATATATTCCAAACAAAATTGATGTGATGTGATACCAATGTGATTTCGGCCCAAAAAGACATCTGTGTACCGAATTTCAAGACCATGACTAGTGTGCCCAGGGCCGATTGTTACCACATTCTTTTCAACTCTAGCCATAACCATATGATACCAGCATGGTAAATTTTCGTTCAATCGGATTAAGGGTTTAACAGACACAAAGACAGTCAGATAGACTCACAGACATACTTCCATCTGAAATGGTTTTAATTGTCTCGGGGGGGGGGGGGGGGGGGGGCAAAATAGATTTTCCTCTTCTTCTTGAAAAAAAAATGCACGCTCACAAAAGTTTCCATCCTCGTCGTTTGGTGTGCCGGGAAAGTAAAACTTAATTGCAATAATATTATGTTAGAGTTTCAAGCGCTTGTGCTCTTTTTTCAAACAATACTTATAAAATTAATTTTTGAATAGTTACAAATTAATACATTATAAGAAAAATATATTAAAAACCTTAAACAGAATAAAAATAAAAGAAATACGTATTGGATAACAATAGATTAATCCAATGATGACCAATAGAATGATCACAAGGAAGACAATCGAGGAATATGTGCACTAAACAAAGAGTGCACTAAACAAAACTTTGTCTACTAAATATATTATCCCAGCCTTTATGTATATATAACAAATTTTCTACTTGACAAATTATATTCCCCCTAGAATAGCGTCAAACTCATGAGCAGTAAAAAGCCAAGGAAATTTATCCTCTTTTGTTTGTCTGGCTGCAGTTAGTTGGCTGCATGAATCAAACTGTCATTTTAAATCGCTGAGTCATTACGTCTCACTGGAGAGTTTGTATAACAAACTACGTATACTACTAACAGGTTAGTGGAGAACAATTTGTTATAGGTATTTGTTATAGTTCATACATTGTGTACCCCCCCCCTTCCATATTGCGCAAATACTTAAAAACATATAGATTATTTGAAATCGAAGACTATCGCAATTATTTGACATTATAAATCGGATAAAAGAATTTACCGGGTGAAGTTTGTAGCACCCGACGTTTCAGCGACGTTGCAGCCACCGTTGTCCAGGGTAGACTAAAGTACTGTCAATTGACATCCGTTGTTCTGCGGGTATGCGGCAATCGGCTGTGTGCACAGAGGTTTTTCAAAATTCGCGCTCGCCGACCCCGCTGCCCCAGCACCGTTATAATGTGCGGAGTAACAGCAGCAGTTTGCCGCTTAATTTACAATCTTCAAATTTACAATCTTCATGATAATCTGGCATTATTTGTAAATGGCAAGTTGAAAACATATTTCAGAACCTTAATAAGTATTAAAATACATTTAAGAAATGTGTATGCAAACTCCATGATGATACATATATATATACAATAACAGTAACAGTTTGGTGGTGAACGGTTTCGTGAAGCTTGGGCCACAAGATCCATTCAGTTCTCGGATCGGTTCAACTCACGATTCAGTTCCTATTCAGAAGCCTCCTCGAGTGGAAGGCTACCCCGGGTAAGACTCCCGTGTCTCAGGCCTCAGAGCTGGTGGACCGGTTTCTTCCGGCAGGATTGCATCCCGGCGCCATTGGACCGTTTGCGCACCGGTCGGCGAAGCCAATCGGCTATGCATTCTGACTAATTTCTGGAGACTATCGAAATATACTGTTTCCTAAACAGCGGGGGTGGATGTCGACCTGTTGTCATGCCACTCTTGAAATGACCTTGGGCCACTCGGTCCCTTGTGGCACTACGGGCAAAGAACGCTCAGGTCAGCGATAAAGTCATACTGAATTACCGCTGTAATACAAGAGGTAGAGGTTGCGTAAGCGACTTCGGCCCGTAGTCGGGAGGACGGAGTTATCCTGAAGGTTAATTCCAGACGGAGATATCCTGCCAAAACTGGTAGTAAGGGGGGAGGCTAACCGCTATGTACCTTTCCCGTTGCCTCGCCGTAAGGCGTCGGTCTCTAATGGGTTGCTGGTAAACTAGACAGTAGATTGTCTTGTCCCCAAGTCTTCTACGCTCATCCCACGGCTGAAAGACCGATCTATATCGTTATACCAGCCTGGGGTGA
>OX155952.1:14518673-14751390 GCA_944548615.1 Micropterix aruncella | reverse complement strand
GCCTGGGGTGACGAGTTCGCCCGTTTTAGTCGACACCGCCCTACTATACAATAACAGCCTTAAAGGTTGTGTCATCTTTTTAGTTGGCGCCAACTTGTAAACAAAACTCATTTGTCTAGGAAGCAGCCTTCAACGTTTCAGCCGTTGTTGCCCGTGGAGCAACTTCTCCTCTCCGGGCGCCTTTCAACTCTAACGCTCTTGTCTAACTAACCGAAATATATTACAGCCCCTATCCGCCTCCTAAAAAATGGCAACACATTTTCGCAGACCCTATATTGTAATATTCACTAAGATGGAAGTACTCAGCTCGGAGATAATAATGGGATGATGAGAGTGGTGCCATCAAATAAGGTACCGCTATATGTAAAATCTGAGTATATTCCTAACTCTAATAGTCAAAAGTCAAAAGTCTTTTATTCATCCAATATATTAAACACAATAGCACAAATAATCAAAATATGAATGAAACTAAAATAAGAAAAAAACAAAGAAGCTATAATAGCTTATAACTAACGCAACAAATAATAAATTAAAATAATATTAATAGCAAAAATCAGACAAATGCTCAGTAATCACATAATATGTACATATTGGGCCCGATTGCATTTCTTTGTAAACTAAAACTAAAATTAGTTCAAGCAAACGAGATAGAGCAATACTTTAGAGTGGAACATGAAACGAACAATAGTCGATAAAACCTACCTGTCGAACTTATACTCGTCCGAATAAATTTGAACACATTTCGTGCGGTGTTAGATTCAGATGCTTTATCTTTCGTGGGTAGTTTTAATGCAAAAAAGTCACAACTGTTCATATCACATTCAGCTCTAGCGTATTGCCCCGTCTCGTTCACATGGACTAATTTCCGATTTAAATTCACGAAGAAAGGCAATCGACCCCATTGGGACCATTGAAATTAGTTCAATCGGAATATGAAACTAACGATCGTCGATAAAAACTAACTGTCGAACTTATATTCGTCCGAATAAATTTGAACACATTTCGTGCAGTCTTAGATTTAGATGCTTTATCTTTGGTGGGTAGTTTTAAGGCCAAAAGTGAAATCCGTTCATTTCATATTCCTCTCTAGCTTATTGCCCTGTCTCGTTTACACGAACTTATTTGCGATTTTAGTTGCCGTAGAAACGAAATCGAGCCCATTATGAAAAACTAAAATAATAGCACTATTGAATAATCAAACATTATGAAATTGTTTTTACAAGGTTTACTTCATATATTAAAACACAAGGATAATAAAGGTATCTCTGATAGACGATATTTTTAATATGTATAGTAAAGATATTGTAATATTTTATCGAGGTCGTCTACCTTATACTATAAATAAAGTGTGATGAGCAAGTGCTTAACTCTATAATCGAACATTTTTGGTTCTACATCTCGTATTGACTTTGGAAGGTTAATAAAGAGTTTAAAGGCCAAATACACATATTATTTTTGGATTATAGTTCAAGGGAATTTGTTGAGGGCTATGTTGACTTCGCTTCAACTGATGTGATCATGTATACCTACGTACGTGTTAAGAGTACACTTACGTATCTGTTGTTTTTACACGACTTCCCAACAAAAATGTAGTGTAATGTGTTTTTTTTAACCACAAGGCTGATGTGTTTTCGTGGAACCCGCCTTTTTGCCTATCGGCAACATCTTCTAGGTGGGCATTTATAGCATCACGCAGTCAAATACCCAGGCGGTCACCCATCCCAGTATTGACCGCGCCCAACGCTGCTTAACTTCAGTAACAACGAGGAGAACCGATGTCAACGCGACTACGGACGCTACAAAATTTATCTATGTATGTTTTCTGTTTCTTTTTTCCACCATAACTTCTAAACTCTTGAGCTGATATAGAAGTGTATGGTATTGTTAGAATCCGTATGTCATCCCGAGTGGCATATGGTACCTAAACTGTCCAAATATCAAGTAAAGTAGTTATCTAAATGTCCAAATATCAATAAATATATAGTAATAAATTATAATAAAAGCCTTTATTCGCTGACCGTATTATACAATTTTGCCTTATGTGGTAAAACAATATATTTTATTAATTTTTAAATCTAATTTTTAAATAAGGTATCATAATATTATTCTTCAGCAGCCAGTGTTTTGGTCAGGTTGTCCTTCGACATAGGCCTCCCCCATATATATATAGTGTTTAGTGTTTAGTGTCAAATTAAAGGTTTAATTGAGTACATTCCGGAAATATACATATGTCTATATAAATATATACATTAACCAGAAATATTTCATAAAAAATCGTAATAAAAATGATTATAAATACAATAGCTCACTTTCTGTAAAGGCAATCGTGTTTAATATTCATTTTAATATATTGACTTGTTAGCATACAGTAAACAACTAAGAATATATCGGCAGGGTTACTGAAATTACTATAGTAATAACAAACAGTAGCAATTTTTTTAATGTTCAATGCAATTATATATTTTATATATAATTGCATTGAGCATATATATAATTTATTATATTATAAATATGTTTATACGATATATCATTTATTATTTATTGAAATCGTATTTACGTATATGTGTATTTGCCATATTGTATTACCTACAATGTATTATTCGTACAAATTTAGTGTTTTGATTTGTATTATAATGTTATTTATTTATAATTATATATTATTCAATCTTAATTAAGTACATTCATTAATTATAAAAATAAAAAGTTTTCACGTTAATTAGGATAATTGTTACATAAGTTGTAGGTATTACTTATATTATTCACTGTGACCCGCCTAGATACGGGACAGTTTAGTCCTAGTTAGGTGGGCAATGAGCATTAGCTGCATTTCGGTGTTCAATTTTTCCGAGTTACTTATAACATTGATAACAATTGGGCTAAATGTACAAAAATGAAATGAATAAAGTATTAAACCTTAAAAAAAATTAAAAATCTTATAAGTATGTCTCCGAAATCTTTATGATTCACTTCGGAATATTTTCATGTCATGATACAAAACCATTCAGAGGGCTTAGCAATATGTTTCCGGTTGCGTCATGCACAGAATTATTGAGGCAATATTGCAAACCATGAATTTCCGATCCGCCGCAATAAAAATCGAATAAATTGTTGGGTGAGTGTCACAACAGCCGCACTGCGATATTTTCGGCAAATCCCTCCAAATTTACTGCGTAATAAGAACCAACTCAAATCATAACAGCGCATGAGTAGCGACAAAGTGTCGACGATTTTTATTCCTATTATTTTATTTCATCGTTATTCCATTGCGACTCGACTCGACAGTATATCATTATGATTTACTTAATTGTTAACAACTATTAACTTAATTGATGATACATTAATATATTTATGGTAAATGGACGACTAGAAAATGACAAACCGAAGGAAGAAAATAAACCACATTACATATATGCCTAGTTTAAAATATACTCTACACGATTAACAGGAGAAATAATCATTATTTTTATATGACTGACCAAAAAAAAGGAGTGTTATGTGTTTAGGATTCATGTTTGTACGTTTTCCTTTTCTGTATTTTATTTATTTTTATTTATTTTATTTTTTTTCATTATAACTTATAAACGCTCTAACCGATTTAGACGTGTGTTGCATTGTTAGAATCGTTATGTCATCCCGAGTGTCATGGGATACGTTGCTAATCGCGACCCCTTGTTTCAAATAGGGAGAAAGCAGCGTCTTCATTATAAATCGCCGTGGTACGCGTTGCCTTAAAAGACAGTTATTATTTGACGGTTTAGTTTTTTTCGTTCTTCCTCTTCGCGGCCGTCAGGAATAAACCCGGTAGGTCGAGTAAAAAGAGAAGTATTTAAAATATTAATTTAGCAAAAAAAAAATATACAAAGTGTTTAATCATTACATACTCCCCACAAAATATTACCGATTTTTAAATAGCCGTTTTTGATTCATACGAATTTATTAAACGACTGCCCTGTTTTCTGTTTCTTTATTCCACCATAACTTCTAAACGCTAGAACCGATTTATTATGGAATATTTATATCATCCCGAGTGTCATATGGTAAGAAAAGTTGTCAAATTTCAAATAAATAATTATCTAAATGTCCAAATGTCAATAAATTCGGATAAATTTAACGTGTTTACTATGAAATGAAAAATCTGTTCAAGTACATAGGTATTGGAAATATATATCTTCACGGATAAATACACAAACCAAAAATATTTCATTAAAACACCTTTTTGTTACCTACTTGAGCACCGAGGGCAACCCGGTCGGTTGAATTAAATAAAATAAATATTTTTTCGGAACGATAATATGAAAAGTTTAGGTATTCAAGTTGAATGAAGACTCTGTTTTGTTATTATCGTCAATCTTGAAAGTATACAAAAAAACGAACGAGCATCGCTCGCGCCGTATTCGCTTTATGCACCAACTTTCAAAAAAATAATATCTCATCGCGTCACTTTGCATAAATTGCAGCAAAGTTGGCTCGTGCATAACGTGTCAACATCTTTATATCACGGCCGCGGTGTTTGTGCTCCGGAACGCCCGGTCGCCGTTGGAAAGTTTTCCACGTTTACCTTGCATTTAATATGAGCGCTCTTTGAAAACAAGCCCCGACGGAGGGCAGGATCGACTCCTTGCCGCCGACGATGCGAACGCCCACGAAAATATTGTTTCAAATTATATTGAAATGAAGGCAGACTCGTAGTTACAGAGGTACGATTCAAGTTTATCGATGGCAGTCACCTCAGCAGGTTTTAACGATATTAAATCGTTCTGTCTCCCGTGAGGTGAGCGCAGAAGACTTAGGAAGAAACGGTCCACCGTCTACTTATGCCACACGCCCGTAGGAGACCAATGCCTTACCGCGAGATTACCAGGTTAATCACCCAGCGGGCCGACACTCGCGCCCTTACTACCAGTTGCAACCAGATTACTCCGGTCTCTCGACTTGTTAGGGGTTCGAGGTCGTTTGCGCTGTCCTCTCCCTTACGTAGCGTTGAAACGGTGTCTACCGAATGTATCACGGACCACGGCATCCTTTGCCCGGCTCTTCACCCGGTATCGGGTAGCCGATTTGTCGTTTCAAGAGACCCTGCCGTAAGATGAACAACTACCCCGCTCTATAGGAGACAGTACTGTTTCCCAGACTCCCCCGGCTGTCGGTCAGAATGCACAATCGATTGGCTGACGCTGTACGTTGCGCGAACCGTCCAGGAGCGCTCGGAGGTCGACTCCTAAGGAAAACTGGTCCGCAGGCCAGAGTCCTACTCTGGCTCCCACTTCTACGTGGAGGCCGCCGGATGGGTGTTGACCCGTGAGTTTTACCGACCCTGAACAAATTGGTCTCAGTGGTCAAACTGCAACAGTGCCCATTATCTCCCCAAATAAGACACACAAATAGACACATATTACACGCACACATACATATAAACACGACATAGTTAGGTTTGTTGTCCAGACAATTAACCCGCCCATTGTAAAATTTCAAAATAAATAGTACAAAAAAATAATAATATAAACAATACAGCACTACAGGGTTATTGGTGCCTCGATATATACTATTGAGGAATGTTGTACAAATGATTATTTGTTATCTTTACAGCCATGTTTACCTCTATACAAAAATGAATGTTTTCGGAGTTATTATTTTTTCAAAAATCCTACTCCTTGAAAATAATAATGAAAAGTTTTTTTCGATATCTTTTTCATGGACCTCATTAAATAGTCGTACTTTAGTAAATGAAATAGTAATTTGCGATTTAAAAAAATGCGTTCAAATTCACTTAAAAATTAATTTAAAAAAATACCTGCAGATAACTCCAACTTGACTGGCAACCTTAACCTTGGTATTTTTTTATCGCACATTTTATAATCATTTCTTTTACTAAATTACGGCTATTTAATGGGGTCGGTGATTAAGATAAAAAAAACTTTTAATTATTATTTTTATCTTAAGATCTTAGAATATCATGGGCACCCGCCCATGATATTCGCTCTTTCACGTTCGAATTACCGCCGAGTCGCCTTACTTGAGACAGATTATGACTTTAAACAAACAATAAATTTACAATGGATTTAATTACGGAAACAAACTTTCAACCAATTTTCAGGTGAAAGTCTGTAAGTTGACTATAACATGGAAATATACTATTAAATTAGATTTTCACACACAAAAAAAAAATCGGTTGTCTGTAAAGTCGGTTTACTGACGATAGTTGAACGTGACAACGTCATAAGAAAATACTGATGGAATGGTTGCATTTTTCAAAAGAAAATTTTAATTTTATTTGTTTGATAGATATTTTGTATGGATATAGAGAAGGAGGTAAATGGAAATCACAATTGAATTGATCAAGTTACATTTATTTGTACGCATAAATACAATTATCACTTTGTAGATTATGGTGTAGATTGTAGATTATCACTTTGTAGATTATGCCTCTTTGTCGGCGTCAATTGATTTTTGAATACAAGGCCGATTGTGCCTCTTTGTCGCTCGTTCCGCGCTCTCGCTTGCACTTCCAAGTTTTAAATGGAACGCCTCAGAGCTAGGTAACGCCCCATGAGTCATGTTTTTTCGTGCGTGCAGCCGGCTCTATCGAATTATAAGACGTTGTCACGTCAAAAATGGAAACCTATTACCGTCTCATGATAGTTGCCAAAGTTGCTATACTTGAGACAGGCATGAAAAATACACGAAAGAATCATGTTATATCCCTATGTATTACCTTGAGATATTTTTAAACCTTTGAAGATCGTTATGAATAAATACAAAAAAAAAGCTTTCGTAATATTTTTAGTTTGAAAAAAATAAAATCACCGAAATATTAAAATGAAATTGTTATTTTGATTATTAATTACAGAACTTACAATCTACTTTGAAAACCTGAAAAAAATACTACCACTAAAAAAGACAAAACCTTAAATAATATATTTTTTTTACTGCATTAACGCAAATAATGTTGATATGGCTTTTATTTAGTAGTACACTATATAAATATTTTTTTTTTATATGTACTGAAATGGATCTGTCAGATCCATTGCGATTAACGGCGTTACAAATAATATTGCGACTAACGGAGGTTAAACACTGCACCGATAGAACCGCTTTTTACTTTCCTGCCAAGGTAAGTATTGTGGAAGCACTGTGTATATTCTCCGACGATAGCGCCGAAACGCTTCATCCGATTGAGCTGAAATTTGTTATGCAGGCATCATTTTTGGTCATGGCATGAGCTGAAAAGTTTGTGGTTGAAATCCGTCTACCCAAGGTTTACTCCCGACGAGGGAACTCCTCAACGGTTAACAGCAGAGATCCAAAATTTTGTATATGCAATTAATTAATGATAGAAGCTTCTAAGTTTCACCACGACATGGCTGATGTACCCTGTATTGGCTCCCGACGAGTGAACTCCTCAACGGTCAACAGCAGAGACCCAAAATTTTGTGTACGCATTCAATTATAATAGCAGCTTCCAAATTTCACAATGACATGCCCGAGGGAACTCCTCACCGGTCAATAGCAGAGACTTAAAATTTGTATACGCGTTCAATTATGATAGCCCCTTCACTATTAAGTTTCACTATTAAATAGCTGATGTACCCTGAGTTGGCTCCCGACGAGGGGACTTCACATCGGTCAACAGCAGACCCAAAATGTTGTGTACGCATTTAATTATGAAAACTTGGAAGATGCTATCACAAGGGCGCTAGGTTAGGGGGGAAGGGGGGGGGGGGGGGGGTGGTAGGATCTATGAAATTAAAATTCAAATGAATGAAGTTCCTAGCTACATAACAGGAAAGTCTTGGGGTGACACATCCGATTTTTTTCCATACTATGATATAGCAATAAATAATCGTCTTATTCTTAATCGAGTAACGTTTTCATCAGTATATTTCCGGTCATAGCACACTTGTAACCAGATGTTATTATTGTATAATACCGGAATATATCTCGTAGTTCCATGTGTCGCCTGTTTCGGTTGTTTATTCATTTTGTAGAGGCGACGGGCGTCAGGCCTCTGCGTACCACCTCCGTCCCTGGTCTTGTTTGCCTTGGATCGGCTGCGAGTATCGATATCACCAATTCGATATCACAAATTCGATATCACAGATTCGATATCACAAATTCGTTATCACAAATTCGATCTCACAAATACGATATCAAAAAATCGATTTCTCAATTTCGATATAACAAATTCGATATCACAAATTTTATACCACGATCTCGATGTCACGAATTCGTTCCGCGAATTTGTGATATTCATGGACGCGGCCGATACGAGATGGAAAGACGGAGATGGGAGGCAGAGACATGTCGACCGTCGCTTCTCCAAAATGAATAAGCAACTGAAACAGGCGAGACACGAAACTTCGAGGTATCTCCCGTTATTCCCTGTCTAAAGTCAGAACTTGCAACGCTTTATTTTAAGGGTTAGCATTTTATAAATACGAAAAAATCACATCATAGGAACACAATCGCTGAAATATTATGATTTATGTAAACTTAATTAAATATTGATAGGAAAAATAAAGGTGAAATGCACTCTGAATAAAGTCTCCTTTTGTTAGATTCCTAAATACTATTCATATAAGAACTACGTCGTTAAAATCAGTGAAAACGTTCAAACTTTTGCTGGGATGATATTATACACACCCATTATAAAAATAAATGACAAACGTAACCTATTCATTTAAAAGACGAAAGTTTCAAATGAATTGAAACCATTTTCCAATGTTTTCAATGAAATTTACTAAAGAACTAATGACATCTTTAACATTTTTTCAGTTTTAATAGTTTCATAAATCGACTGACTTAGAAATTGTAACACTAATATTATTATGAAATCGAAGACTATTGCGGTTGTTAGACGATATAAATAAGATAAAAACGAATTTACCGCGTGAAGTTTGTAACACCCGACGTTTCGGCGATGTTGCAACAGCAGTTGTCTAGGGTACACATGTCTACCTTAGACAACAGCGGTTGCAACATCGCTGAAACGTCGAGTGTTACAAACTTCACGCGGTAAATTCGTTTTTATCTTATTAATACTGATAATATTATTGTTTCTTTTTTTTTTTAAATAAGTGATGTTCAATCATTTTATCGATATTTCTCTGTTTATTATTCCTGCTTAAATAGAAAAATACATTTCTCTGCTTATATAGAAAAATAATTAATAAAACTGAAACGTTGGACCTTTATATAAGTATTTGTATAATATTTAAAGGGTCATGGGGAAGAACGATCAATGTCAATTGATGTTCGTTTTTAAAATTCCAATATAAGTCTATAAATTTGAAGCTCGAATTAAAAAAATAGCTAACTTAAAATATGACCATTTAGCCAGGGTTTGTTTAAATGAAAAAATGTATTTTGTGTGTGAATCAAATATATGTAATAGAGGTTAATAAAAAAAAATCCTAATTTATACCTCATAAATCTTATCTTAAAATATGAAAGTATCTTATCTTAGAATATGAAATTGACATTGATCGATCTTTCCTGTAACGCTCAAATATATTATTTGAGCGTTATACTTAATTTAAAACTTTTAGTTGAATGCTGCTAAGCTTTATATCTTATTATGCGATTCCCCCCATTTCAAATTCGCTTTAAAAACCCCTGAGAACGCAGAAGAAAATTATATAATTGGTTTATCAAGAAAATATATTAATCAAAACGTACGTAACATCACCCCAATTACGTCAGGCAATTTTCCAGCTCGGGGTCATTAATAATGTGAAAAAGGTGGAAATCTATCAGTGCTTCTTAAATAGCCATTTCTCAGTGGGCGCGGTGGCGTCGCTTAAGTTGGTCAGTTTTTACCACTGCGGCGTATAATTTATGGCTCGAACCAGACGCGGAAAATTCCGCCTAGAAAAGTCTCCAGGTAAAATGGCGGTCGTGCCAGATTGATAAATTATCGTAATCCATTGGACTGCGGGCTGCGCGCGGCAGGCACTTCTACCACAAAACAAATAATAAAACAGAACAATAACTTAAGTCGGAGCAAACGCTGAAGAGGTCGTAAAAAGTCAGCTCCGCATGCTTAAAAAATAGTCGATGATTAAGTTATTCCTAATTGAAAATGTCTCTCTTTTCTAAATAATTAAATTAACTATCTTTTACCATTTCTTTTACCTGGCAGTGCCATCTGTCAGAATTTTATTCCACTAACTATATTCGAGTTGCAAAATAGTTAAAATCCACCCGCAAGATGGAATTTAACTATTATTATTAAATAAATTTAATTATATTTTACTAATTTAATTATATTTAATCATTAACTATATTTACCTATTTTACTCTTTTACCTGTCCTCTTCTTATCGCCACCATCCTAATTGTTCGAGTTATTTAACCGACTTCAAAAAAAGGAGGCGATTATCAATTCGGTTGCATCTTTTTTTTATACGTTTGTTACCTCAGAACTCTGCCGTTTAAGACACGACTTGGGAAGTTATTGTTTTATTTGGAAGGATATACTTACAGATTGGTGCCATTTTTATTACAATCCTATTCTGAATAAGGGATCCATGAGGAAATGAGAGAACTCCTTAAATAATATCTAATTATGAAATTAAACATTTACATTTTAGTTCAATTCCGATGTCAATGCATTTTTTATGGTAAGCATGACATGAGTTTACAACCTGGGTTGACTTCTGAAGAGGAGACTTCTCAACGGTCAACAGCAAACACGAAATTTTGTATACTCATTCAGTTATGATAACCCGTTCTAAGTTTCACCATGACATGGCTGCTGCACCCAGGGTTGGCTCCCGACGTGGGGACTCCTCAACGGTCAACAGCACAGACACAACATTTTGTATACGCATTCATTTATGATAGCTCGTTCTAAGTACATATCTGCTGTACTTATAAAACTTTTAGAGTCGGTTTTTTTTGTTAACATTTTGTCTATTATTGAACCATACATTCTCACGGTCTTACGCTCCAATCAGCTTCGGATAACCTATTAAAATATCCCCTGCATAGTACTGGCTTTTTAAGCTATTCTTTCTCTGCTCACGTGGCAAGGGTTTTAAAAAACATATTAGTCATAAGGTAAGTTTTTAAAAAGTTTTTTTAAGGTTGGTTTTTAAAACGATATCAATCAATGTTTGCAAATAAGTAGGAGAAAAATGAGCTGGTGAGTTGCTTTTTCAGCGTGCGCCGAAGAAACGGCTTGATATATGTAAAAAAAATAAACAAAAACATTGTCCTCAGAGAAATCTATAAAAAGGTTGGCATCAGCATATATCCAATTTTTATATTTAGGATACACTAACTGCTTTTATGTCTCAAAAAAAATTTAAGTAGACAGTATTTGTTGAAGACATTAGCAATAAAAGAAGGATTCTTATCAGAAATAAATTAATTGATTATCACGGGTGGTTAACAAAGATAAAATTACCCATTTACTAAAGGTTTTTAGGTGATATAGCTATAGCGATATCATGAAATTAGTAACGAGTTCAAGCACCCCGCAGGCGGCGGCGGCGGCGGCTTCTGGCACAGCAAGGTCAGCGTTCAGCGGAAGGCGGCGCGGGTGGCGAGGAACAAGACGCGTACGTCTAAGAGATAGGTAGCGTACATCTGAGGGGGGACGTCTTGCACTATGTATCTAAAGGTAGCGTCTAAAAAGGCAAATAAACGCCACCATATTAAAATTAACAAAAAGATTCGAAACTTTACGCGAAGCGAAACAGCGGGTAACAGTTAGTACCTCTATAAAGGCATTTAAAAAGTTATTATTATTATTATTATTCAGAAGTCGCGTGCTAAAATGAGTACATCAAAACATTAAGGGTTAAAAGTACTTACTCACGAACCATGTTCACCATACACTAGTATAGTACCTACAATTGTTACAACGCCATAAATACAATTGTTATAACTATATAGGCTTATGGGCTCTCTAGACGATCAAGCATGCGTTTACGATCCCTGCCCAGCCCGCGACGCAATGCTTGACAAGCATGCTTGATTGTCTAGAGGGCCATTTAGAGTAAATTTAAAATTTTTCTTTCTATGCATGTTTCTATTTATCTCATCTGCTATCTTTTGATTACATCTCAACGGATCGGTCATGGCTGTATTTTGGCTTGTTTATGAAATAAATACATAGATAAAAACCTGCTCCTCAGTGACTGTTTTTTCTTTTCACAAGCTTTTTATTTACCTTGCAATGTTTGTCAGTATTTTGTTAAGGTTAAATCTTGTAAGCTGAATTAGAACCACTTCCTCTTATGTTATGAAGTTGAGATTTTACATGTTGGTGCAGTTCCGATGACAATGCATTCTTATGGTAAGCATGACCTGATTCTGCACCCAGGATTGGCTCTCGACGAGGGGATTTCACAGCGGTCAACAGCAGTCACAAAATTTTGTATACGCAGTCAATTATGATAGCCCGTTCTAAGTTTCACCATAACATGGCTGCTGCGCTTAGGGTTGGCTCCCGACGAGGGGACTCCTCAACGGTCATCAACACAGACAAGAAATTTTGTATACGCATTCAATTATGATACCCCGTTCTAAGTTCCACTATGATATGGCTCCTGCCCCTAGGGTTGGCTCGTGACATAGCATTTTACCAAAAGCTTGTTTTTAAAACTGTATTTTTTCTTATAACTTATTATACCTGAAGAAATGCAAGCGATGTTCGTCCAATAAACAGGTCAAAACCACCATTTCCGGGTACGTCTAAGGCAGAGACCCAAATTGGCACGACCATGCGATTGAAGTATTGAAGGAACGATATGAAAGTGTGTTGAAGTTCGAGAGGATTTTATTGAAAAAATAAAACGAAAATTTCCATAAAAAAAAATATATCTTTAACCGTTTTGCTGAGAACGTTTCTACCTCTCTGCCTAATATTTGTTGAAGTTCTAAATATACATTTCTGAAGAAAATGCTAATGAAATTGATCCGAAATAAAATTAGTTATATCCCACGCTTCTGAAAAGCACTTCGAAAAATCGGGCATTTGGAAGCCGCTGATATTGATGGGCAGTCGTAAGTTTAAACTGCCGTGGGACCTGAAACTGTCACTTGGGTATAAATTTTCATAGAGGCAGGTCGAGACTACGGCGAGGTAACTATCGCCCCCTATGACTTTTCTCAAATATAAAAGAATGAGAACGTGAGAGAGAACGCCTCCCTTGAGCAGTAAATGCAAGGGCTATATTTTTAAAAAATCTTTTATATTTGGAAAATTTCTAGAAACATTTGATTTACTAATCGATAAATATATTAGGAAACGGTACGATATTTTATTTTATTCGAAAATTTCCTAACGTTGAATAATATTGAACCAACAAAACGACATAATAAGTATCATTATACCGGTTATAAATCGTCACAAGTATAATGGTTTTTTTAATAAATTTCAGTTTTACGGCACTACAAGTTAGTATAATGCGTTAATGGGCCCGATTGCGTTTTTTCGTCAACTGTAATTAGTTTAAGAACGATATAGTACAATAAGTTGGAGAGGAATATGAGATGAACGAACGTCGATTTTTCCCGCTTCAAAACTACCTGTCGACCTTACAGCCGTCGGAATAAGTTTGAACACATTTCGTGCGGTCTTGAGATTCAGCTGCTTTAGCTTCGGTGGGTAGTTTTAATTCGGAAAAGTGACAACCGTTCATTTCAAATTAGGCTTTAACGTATTGCCCTGTGTCATTCAAATGAACTAATTACTGGTTTTAATCCACGAAGAAACGCAATCGAGTCCAATATATGTATATAATTGAAACGAATAAAATAATAGAGAATAAACATGAATAAGCATATGATCAATGATGCAAGTGTACCTAAACATGGTGTTTAGGTACACTTGCATCATTGTTGCGTCTTGTTTTTTTTTATGGTGTCAATTAAAAAAATACGTGTCTGCATGATTCTAAGTGGAATTTGACAGCTCAGCAGAGACTCGCTCTAATTCAAACTCCACTTGGCGATGAAGCATCAAGTAAGACGACAATTTATATCTGGTTTGCAGAATTCAAATGCGATCGTGTAATATCAGTGACGAATTTTGTGAAGGTCACTCGACCACCACTGTCAAGATAAAAAAAACTGTAATGTCCTCTGTATTATCAAAACAGACAGACATGTGACCTACCAAGAGGTTCGAGCATTTTTAGGATTCAGGTACAATCAATCCTGTGCAAATATTTGGCTCTAAAATAGCTGTGCTCGCGGCGAATCCCACACAATATAACTGGGGCTCAAGAAACGGTACGCGTCACTTATTGCAATGTCATACTTACCAGATTTAACGAAGGGGGGTCAAATATGGCGTCGAAACAAATGACAAAACATGGATTCATAGCTACGAGTCAGAAACAAAGCAGCAACCGACCGTTTGGGTCTTTCAAGATGAGCCGAACCCAACTAAAGTGTACAGGGAATTAGAAGTTATGTCATGTTTTTCTGTTAATTACTTTTATGTTTATAGAAAAACATAAAATTTACAGTTTTATGGTAGTAGAAGTCGGCTGTTAAAGTTTAATAAATTAGTTCCCCATTACACATTTTGCTAAATAAATTATGCCTTGTGTAATTTCCTCGTTTAGAAATTAACCATCCCCGAGGAAGAATAAATACGCGCTGAATAAGGCACTGTGGAAATATGGCAAGAGCATTAAGCAGAATAACACGTGCCGCATTTATGTGTACCATTAAGTACGGCACAGTTTGTGTAGTCAAATCTACTTTAGTGAGGCCATGTGAAACACGGCACTTGAGTGGCATCTTTTGGGAAAACGAGGCAGGGCAGGCAATAATAAACGGAATTGTTTAGAATTCCGTGTTCATTTATAAGAATTAAAATTTCAGTCATGCTAGATTTAGCTGTTATGTCAGTCATACAATCATAATACGTGAAGCATACTTTTCCTTTTTTTTTTAACAAAAACAGGCATTAACCCGGCGTTAGTGAGGTCGGGTATGTCATACCCGAGAAATTTTTAAACGCAGATTATTTATTGTTATTGTTGCCATGCGAATCCCGCCGTCACAGTAGCTGAAAATAAGGGAGTACTGGCGAGGTGCAGTGTTGAGTTTAGTGTCGCGATGGCGTTAGCGGAGGATACACGTGCGCAAAGGTAGCTCGGTTATGTCACACCCGACCTCGCAGTCAGTGTTACATTTTTGAGTTATTTTATTGATTTTATTTTCACTTCCTAGGAAAAACTTACAGCCAGACATATATAGGTACACATAGAGAAATACGTATTAAAGGCCAATTAAAAGTATTCACGCATCATAGTTGACAGTTAATTTATTATTTATAGTTATTTATAGTATTGTTAGGTTTATTTTTATATTTGTCAAGATGTCTTTTGAAAGAAATGAACGTCGGCTACAAGAATTATTAGAAACTGCTCAAGTGCATGGAGCATGCGATTTTTATATGCGGAGATTGTACCGATTTGTAAGTGTAATTTTGATGCTGTGCTGCTGGGTCTAGGACTTTAAGTTATTTTTTCTATTTTTATGATAATAATATACTGCGATTATATTGATTTACGAAAGGAGTTGGAATTTTGTTAGAATTTTATATAAAAAATATTAAACTGCCAAAACGTGTTCTATTTCAAAGAAAATGTAGATGCTTAGTTATTTTAAAAATAAAAAACGCTTGTTAACCTTAAACATATTATTTTATTTACTCATCTTGTTGCTTATATTCTTTTATTAAAATCCCAAGTTTAAAAAACTACTTAATACGTAATTGTAGTATCAAAAATTCGGCATCAACGTTTCGGGTATCTCATACCCACCTCACAGTTGGTGTAACAATTTCTCACCTCACTCTCGCCGGGTTAATTATTTAAGGATATTAAAACCTAAAGGATGTTTTGAGAGAGAGTCCCAATAATGTTCAAATGAAAATGAAAATCTAACTCGATACGTTACTTTCTAAACTATTTCAGTTTTTTTGTGAGCACCGGAGCAGTTGCATAACATAATAATATGATATTTTAGGAGAGGTAATAGGAATTTAAAAAGGTAGTCATAAATTCAATATTCAATTATGAAATTAATTATATGTAATGTATAAATTAAAAGTTTCTCGAAGTTGAATGAGATCATTAAAATGCATTTCGAACGACTGAAATGAGAAGAGAAAAAATAAACATTTAAAGAGTAGGTACCTACTTACATAATATCAGGTTTCGATTGATAAACTTTTATCTCGAATTTAATAAATATCTCTGGGAACAAATATAGGTTTTGAATTAAAACTTCGAGATTAGAAATAATTTACGGTTTTGGGACTGGAAACGTCTGATTTGGTATGACGACTTCATTTAGTACTTTTACTTTTAAAATGATTAAGAACTCTTGTCCCGCTCTATCCGTAACATCCATTTGGGGACATGTATGGCGGCCGCCTAAAATCCGAAACATCCGCTACTGGATATCGCGCTCGCCGCTGCGAAAAATGCAATTTACGATTCGAAACGTCGTACTTAATGCTTTCTGACGGCGGAACGATATGGCCAAATAATCTTTAATTCGGCGGCCACCGGCGAAAAAATCGAACGGCGATTTAAAAAGTCAGCATAGACGTCAAAACGGCAGTCCATCGGCCAGCGCCGCGGCCGCGTATAGTTCCGCGGAATGGTGGTTTTGTGCAGTGTTTTGTGGATAACAGTGCAGTGTTTACTGGATAACAGTGAGTAATTTGCATTTTTAAGTAGTTTAGGCATTAGGACTAGTCAATTGAGATAGTCCATTTGCTGTTTTTCACGAATTTTTAAAGAAAACACTTCGGCGACAACAAACGGCTCGCGAAAAAATGGTTGTTATTATTTTGTAATGTTTATGAAATATCCCGATATATTGCGAAATATGACGTAATGTCGCTTTAATTTACTAACAAAATAAGTATTGTTTCATTTACATCCTAAGTTATCACATAATTAGGCGTATTTTGAAAATTATATCTTGTTTTGTAAAATGAATCGCGCAAAGAAACTTGTTTTGATAATTACTATGAGAGAATAAAGTACGATTTTCCATAGTTTGACTCTTTGGAGTATAGTAATTAGTTATTAGACATATAATAAGTCTATGATAAGACAATATAATTTAAAAAATCTAACGAATTTTATATTATGAGCATTCAAAGTTTATTATTAAGTTCGGACGCGGAAACTCTCAAAACTTTAGATTTTTCTATAATATCAGACAAAGCTCAAAGTTCTGGTGTGATTTCTAAGAAGTGTGATGTAGTAATAAAGTTATTTTGAAAGAATTTCATATAAAAAAATACCATAAGTAGTCATAAATTAAAAATTAAAAATTTTTTTTTTACGAGAATACATAAAATTTTTCTTGGCTGAATAAATAAATATTTTTGTATGCAAATAAGTAAAAAAAAATATCGTTTTGGTAAAGCATTTAATAAAGAACATAACTGTATTTACAATTTTTGCATATTTTACGTATTTTGTGACAAAAAAATCGAAATGATTTTATAGGCGAGTTTTTTCAGTTTGCCAATTTTGTAATATTTATTCATTGTTATCTTAATTGTTTTACGAGATAGGTTATAATGTTTTATATGTCAAATTTCAATGCGATCAATTCAATTTTTCTCTTTATCTTTTTTTAATCCGTTTAGTGGTTTATAAGTTATGATCGTTTTTCTCAAGGCCGTTGACTCGCGTCGATTTTTTGCCCGAATATGTCGCGCGCAAAAGTGATAGGTGAGTTTTTACCTAGCAACAGGAGGGGTTAAATCAAAACGAATGCATCAATCGATTTTCCACCACCGATTACCCCCCAATCGATAAAAAGTAAATTTTGCCCAAGGGTGCACAAGTCGGATTTTGAATACCATTTTAAACGAATGGCCTACGAAGCTACTTACTTGCACTAAGCAAGTGAATAAAAATTACAGAAATATAAATGTCGTGTAACATAGCGTTTATTTCGTGAGTATACTTAATTTTTTGGTTTATTTATTGTTTTTAAATTCTTTATATTAACTTCGCCGCAGGTCTTCTTTGACTACAAAACTTGGAAGTGAAAAATTAAGTCATTTCCCGTCATCTAATCGGGCTGAAGTTTTGCATACAGGCTTATATGAGATTGTAAATACAGTTATGTTCTTTATTAAATGCTTTACCAAAACGATATTTTTTTTTTCCTTATTTGCATACAAAAATATTTATTTATTCAATCTCGTATTTGCATACAGGCTTATATCGGGCTGAAGTTTTGCATACCTGTATGTTCAAGTTCAAGTTGTTTATTTTCAAAAATCTTTACAGATTGTAGAAACATACTAAAATAACAGGTAATAATAATTGAAAGCATGAGAAACAACTTAAATTAAAAGAATAAGAAATAAAATTAGTGTAATTTAAACGATTAAATTTCAATTAAAATATCATTTAAAAATATCAAATCACAATAATAATAATATTTAGTCGCATTCACTTAAAACAAAAAATTAGAAAAGGAATTACAATTTATAATCATTTCATTTGAAATCGTTACATTGTATGTTTCAAGTTTCAAGTTTAGTTTATCGTCTTCAAAACTTATAAATAGTTATTTATACATATTAAATTTTCGATTTTACACAATGCTTTCGTTAGCCGTTCTTGGTGAATTGTACGTATTCTTCAAAGGTGTAAAAAATATTTTCTAAAAGAAACTTTTTTAAGGACTTTTTAAATATATTGTATTATATATGCACAGCAGGAGTTATCGGAGTTATCTCCAATAACTCCTGCTTTGTTATCAACAGATTAAACACTACACACTGAGAGTGGCTGAAAGACGTCAACGAGAAACAACAGATCGGCATCAAACACGACTCCGTGCTCAGCAACCACTGATTACAATCGACTTGCCTTCCGGTAAAACACATCTGATGATTATAGCTTTAGCCGGCAAATTGTCATCGGTACTATGCCTGAAGTGTGTTCTTATTGCAGGCTCTGAAATTTAATGGAGAAACGAAAGGAATGTTTTGGGCGAGGGAAGAATTAAAAGGTACTTCAACTTAATAAAAATGCCAGTGTCATCAAAGACATTGCTTGCACGCAATACCCCCGAATCGAAGCATTTCCTACCTAACATCAGGAAATACAACTCTCGCTTCCAAATGTCGTCGTTTAGAGAAGAAACCGTAACAACTTAATTCATACCAACGTTCAAAGTAAAAGCATAAATCCGTCTCTCTGCTTTCGTTCCCAGATTGTCAACATAAATTCCTACAAATTTATTAATCGGTGATGGATATGTCGAATTTAGTGCACGCTACCAAATTTCTGCCGGTTTAAAATGGTCCATTGTTTTCCAACTGCAAGAGCTTCTCCACGAAAAAAACAATCTAATGCGTTTGTTCAAAATAGCAATTGAGATGATGCTTTCTGACACACAAGATTTTTATTCATGCTGACAAAACGGCTTGTGAAGAACATGTGCGAAGATTTAATGCCCTAACTATAGACGAGGTGGCAATTGTTATAATCGGAATTCAATTCCAACCTAGAGATATTGTTCTTCATCGGAAAAACCAGCAATTGATAAAGTTGCAGAAACTCGTATTATGTGTGGGTGTGTGTGTGTGTAAATAATTAAGTAAAATATAAGTATTGTCATATGTATAAACTGGTGCCCTTTAAGGAATAATTCGCAATTAAATATATATGTAATACCAGGATATGTGTTATATTCGTATATGAATTATTCCACCCGGCGACACACATAATACCAGAATAGTGAAGTAATTGAATATGAAACGTGACTTGATTCAGACTCCAATTATTAATCAGCGCTACTAAAAATAGAGCACACATTTAATTTAACTATTCCTCGGTAATATTTTGGACTTAACGTAAAAGATATCCCTAGTAGGTCGAAAAGACTTGTAAGATGATACAAATGCTATTTGGTATAATGAAAGGCTTGATTGCGTTTCCGTTGAAATAAAATCGGAAATTAGTTCGTGTGAACGAGACGGAGCAGTACGTCAGAGCGGAATATGAAATGAACGGTTGTCACTTTTCCGCATTAAAACTACCCACTAAAGATAAAGCAGTTAAATCTAACACTGGTAGTAGTTTTGGTGCAGAAAATCGACCCCAGTACATTTTATAATCTGTTTTAACGTATTGCTCTGACTCGCTCGGTTGAACTAAGTTCTTATTTTAGTTCACGAAGAAACGCTATCGGTCCCGAAGCCTACTTATGCGAAGATCGTTTATGCAGGCTAATATTTGGGGTTATTACCTTTGGTAAAAAGCAAAAATCACGCGTTTGCGTTATTTCAATTCACAATGACGGGTTTAAGTCCGCAAGCGAAAACACAGTTAACCCTTGGAGTAAATGGGTATTTTCATGGATGCATCTGTCTCTTTTGCAGGATTTTCGGCGACATCGACCTTAAAGTACTATAACTACGAAACTACTACACCAATCATAAAAAGAACAACTGCACAATGATTGCATTGAAATTTCGAATATAAAATATTGAAATATCATTTTGTAAAACAATTAGATAATTATGAATTAATATGAGAACGTCAAAGAAGTGAAAAAAACGCGGAACCAGATCTGGTCGTATCATACTCAACGGATAATTGTTTCAGAACCAGATTTGGTCGTATCATACTCAAGGGGTTAAGACCATTAAAAAGTGTATGAATGAAAGTGTCTACCTATATATAAATTTGCTAATATAATAATAGTAATAAGAGTCTTATAAGTTTTATTACTTTTATGTTGTACTGCTTTTTCGTGTCTTATAAGTCTACCACTTCTATGTGTCTTATACAATACTATAGTTGTCACATTTATTTTGGTATAATCAATATTTGAAAATTACACAAACAAACAAGGAAGCAATCAAAAGAGAACACGAATATAGTGAATTACCTAGCGAACTTATTATTTTTAAATTTAGTTTATTTTCATTGTAGATGTACAGCGTTATAAATTAGTTTTGCGAAAGAGCATAAACATTTACCTTATATATTTAGTATTAATATATGACTGCTATTAAAATTGTTAAAGGAACATGAGCTTTTTGTATGAAATATGTACTCAGAGTATAACACCTAGGGGTTTATAGTAATTAATTGTACTGGTGAAAAGAAGAAATAATATTAAACTTCAACTGATTAAACCATGAAGTATTTAACGTTTACCTTAGAACAGGTCCCGGCCTAGTTAGGTGACGTTGCCACTAGACTATGCATTTATTCTTTTTTCTGCTTTTGATTCAATTTTGAAAGTATTCCTAAGCTGAAATTGTTTACTTTCTAATTATTTGCATTACTTATATAAATAAATAAATAAATTGTAATTATCTAAATCCGAAGTTTTGTGTATATGGATGAGTATGTGAAAAACCTAGTTATTTAACCTGGTTAAATAGGGTTTATGATGTAGCTAGGGTTTATTACAAGTCGTTAATCAACAGTTGAACTAAAATACAATCGTAAAGAAATAACAAATTACGACAGACAGAAAGTAAAATGAAGGAATGACAACGGCCCAAGCTCCTAACCTTACCTGCCACCCACACACTGAGTATACATTACTGCCTTGCTTATATTTACTGTGTTTCTTTTATCCGTAAATTTCTTTAAAACCCTAGACGTAAAACACAGAAATTTCGACGGCATAGGCGCCGAATCTTACCTGATACCCGCACACTGATCATCTTTCTCTATCTTACTTATTAGCTGCTTCTTCTTTATCCATAAACTTATATACCGCTTTAGTTTCGGGATAATTTAAAAGTACTCACTTGGCACTATGCAGTTATTTTTACTAATGATAATTAGTATTGATATAGGTATATAGTTTGTGCTATTTTTTATATATTTAAAAAAATAATAATATAAACAACTGTATCGCTTAAATAAAGCGAAGTAAATACGGTATTTTTACAATAAATTTAATCAGATTTTCAGTGATTTGCCCCTTTCTAGAGAAATTCACTTGAAGAGGATAAATCATTGTAAGTTTCAGTAATCCAGAATAAGGTGATGTTTTGTGTGTAATTTTTGTTTTCACGGGGTACATGAAGTAGAAAGGAGTGCCGAGTGGTTCTCACAGGAGATTGTTGTGATATGTTTTTAACAAGATGGGCACTGTCAAGTTTTCCATGAATTAAGTCATGTAGGAATACTATGTCCGAAATGATAAGCCGAACTTCAATTAGTGATATAATGTCATAGTAATTCACACTTCATCGTACTTGTCAAGTATCAAGAAGTCGTCATATGCCAAGATATTTTGTAAGTAGTCGTTGAATTTGTTTTACCTTTATTTTATACTAGCTGCGCCCAGCGGTTTCACCCGCGTGGTGATGGAAAATTGTGATAATGATGATAGAAAACCATATATCTTTATAAATTATAGCCTATGTTTTATTCTGATGTGTAAGCTATATTATTGTAAAGTTTCATCAAAATCCATTCGGTAGTTTTTGCGTGAAAGTGTAACAAACATCCATACATACATACAAACTTTCGCGTTTATAATATTATAAGTAGGATAGTAGGATAAAATTTAAATTTCGAATGTCAATTTCTTAGATTTTTTTTCCTACTTACTAGACAGTTATCGTTATATTTTAGATAATTCACACTATATCTTTATACATTATAGCCTATGTGTTATTCTGATGTATTAGCTATATTATTGTAAAGTTTCATCAAAATCCAATCAGTAGTTTTTGTGTGAAAGAGTAACAAACATCCATACATACATACAAACTTTCGCGTTTATAATATTAGTAGGATGCGGTATTCTACGGGCTCCAAATTATCACGACGTGATCCAAGACCCTCCTGACGTATGCATTGTAAATGCATATGTAAGTAGGGTCTACTCCACACCATTCATTTCACAAATAATTAAAATCAAAATACAGGTTTCCAACACACATTTATTTCGTAATGAATATCTATATTCTTATAGCCACATAGAAGGTAGACCTCATACTTATATAACAATCATATAAAACAAAACGATAATAACGAGTATATTGATTGAAAAAGTAGTTTAACATTATATTATTATGTTAGAGTTTTAATTACATTTCCAGTCTATATCATGATATGTATATTTTTCATTTTAATTGTACAGTCATTTAAATAAACTCAATATAGCTACATATATTTCATTTTTAATCGTACAGATTTTTCCAATAAATGCTAGTTAGACTCGAGTAGCTTCAATTAGACCTAATTTCCTACTAAATAATTAAATTTAATATAATAGTAACTTATTATTACTATTTAGTTTGGCATTTTTTTAAACATGGATGGTACACTCGCGACGTTCTTGCTCCTTCTTCTGTTGGTATCTAAAAATAAAAAATAGGTCCCTAATGAAAATTTCTGCCACTTTTTCATAAAATTAAGTAAGATATCTAATGAACTTACTTATCAATTAAGGAAGATATATCCGTCGCAACACCTTTGGAAGTTACTAATGCTAAAGGAGATAAACTTTCGCTTCCGTTGCTAAAAACTCCGCTGAAAATATAAATAAGAAAATTTGTGACAATTTAGTAAAAATAATTTGAAAAATGAACCATCAGCAGCAGCAGCAAAAACAATTCAAAAGTGTTTTTGCAAAGTTTTTTTTAAAAGGTGGTGCTGCTGTAGGAAACCTATGTACTTCAAACTCGGTACAACCCTTTATACAAAAAAAAACTTAGCAAAATATGATTTTACAATCAAGTACAATCATGCATACGAGCCTATGAAAATTTGATTATCTAAAACTAAACTAGTCTAAAAACTACCGGTGATAAAAAGGATGATAGCGATAGTGATTAATATAAGTAATAATAAATATATTACTCTAAACAAATGAATGAGTTTTAATTTTGTTTTTATAGGATAGCACTACAAGACTTAACACAGAGACGTGCAATGTAAAGAGTACTGCCTTTATTGTTTATATACACTAAATTATAAGACATTTTTCATATATTTAAATAACAATCTAGGTCAAAACAACAAATTATTTTGCACCGGCTTTCCTTTCTGATCTATTTGAGGTTTGTTCGGAAAGTTCGTATAAAAAATGGTAGAAGGACGTGAACCGAACCGGGGGATTGCTCGGCCGGTTCCCCCTACTCTATTGGATCCCCACGTACCTCAGTCTGAGCGTACGTGCCCAACGAGTCAGTTGGGTCTGTCGCTCGCCCTGGTTCGCTTTGGTGGTAAACGGTTCGTGCAGCTTGGGCCACAAGATCCATTTTGCTCTCGGATCGGATCAACTCCCGATTCAGCTCCTATTCAGAAGCCTCCTCGAGTGAAAGGCTACCCCGGGTAAGACTCCCGTGTCTCAGGCCTCAGAGTTGGTGGACCGGTTTCTCCCAGCGGGATTGCATCGCGGCGCCACTGGACGGCTTGCGCACCGGTCGGCGAAGCCAATCGGCTGTGCATTCTGACTAATTTCTGAAGGGGTCTGCAGACTATGGAAATATACTGTTTCCTAAGCAGCTGGGGTGGATGTTGACTTGTTGTCATGCCACTCTCGAAATGACCTTGGGCCACTCGATCTCGTGTGGCACTACGGGCAAAGAACGCCCAGGTCAGCGACAAATTCAAACTGAATTACCGCTGTAATACAACAGGTAGAGGTCGTGTAAGCGACTTCGGACCCGTAACCAGTCGGGAGGACGAAGGTATCCTGAAGGTTAATTTTAGACGGAGATATCTTGTTAAAACTGGTAGTCAGGGGGCCAGGCTGCCCGCTGGTGCCTTTCCCGGTGCCTCGCCGTAAGGCATTGGCCTCTGACGGGCAGGTGGCGGAGCTTGACGGTGGATTGTTTAGTTAAAATTTCCTGAGGTGACGGGTTCGCCCGTTGTAGTTGACAACTCTAGTTGTCGCTCGCCCCGCGATAAATTAGAACTCAATTACTGGTAACGTCAGGTAGATGCCGCGCATGCGACCTCGTATTTGCAGCCAGACTGGAGAATGAAGAAATCCGTTCGAATATGATAGTAAGGGCGCGAGGTTTGCATCTGCTTGCTCTTCTCAGTATCTCGCAGTAAGGCGTTGGACCATTACGAGCGTAGTTTGACTCTGGGAGAGAGAATGGATCGGTATCGTTATAATTCCCTGAGCTGACGGGTTCGCCCGTTGTAATTGACCTCGTTTAATAACGCTTGCTCTTTACACTTACCAATTTTGTACCTTCCGTCGGCAAGGAGCTTTCCCTCATTAAAGACTTCCACCTAGTATTCATCCCTCCTGGCCAGACAGTCAACCGAATGTTCTGCTTTTGAATTTCCATGACGCACAGTGGCACGATGTACCAATCAAATTATATATTTTATCCTATCTCTGTTTTATTATTTATCGTGCATGCACAATGCGCAGACTTATTGTCAACCAGTTTGTATGCGTGAAGGTGTGTGTGTGTGGGGAGAAGCGTCTGTAAATGTGTGTCTTGATTCGATCAACAGTTTTGAATAAAGGTCTCAATTTAATCTTATCGGACAATGTTGACTCGACCGGAAATCGACCCCCGAGACCTGGTGATCGTCTTCTTTTTCTTACATTTACATTAAACTTTTAATTCGGTGGCATAGTGGTTAGATCGCCCGATCTTACATCGTAAAGTTCCTGGTTCGATTCACGGCTGGGTCACCATTTTCCTTTAGGAAAAAAATACGGAATCGCATTTGAATCGCGTCGATCAAATGCCAAACTTTACAAATATTTACTTATAGAAATAGTTACATGCACATATTCATACACACACTTTATAATAGGCTTGGTTGTAAAAGATTGGCGCTAGATATTAATCCGGCCCATCGTGAAATTTCAAAATAAAGTGTAACAACAACAATATAACAATTATTAAATATAGGCGAGGATTACGCATCTATTTGTAATATAAGTAACTTTATTGAAGCCTATTTACTCAAGGTAATACTTATAACCCCACTTCAATCTATAATACAACCATTTCTATAACATTTAACGCACTATATAGGTCTAATATTTCTTCACTATCGCTGTCTGTAATATTGGCAGAAATTTTAATATCAATTGGCGCTGTTTCAATAAATTGAAGGATTCATTTGGCGGAGAACCACTTTAAGTCTGTTATTATTCTGCTTGTTAATGGATCCAAAGAAATAAGTAACATTTTCAATATGGTGTGAGTTAATTATTTTTAAAAACCTATTTAAAATTAATGGTATTATTAAATGTATCATTGAAAATGCATTTTTATTTCATTCTTAATATTTTTCGCTCTTACACTGCCGAATGTTTATCGTAGTCTTTTAAATCGCTTCAGTCTGGCAAATAATTTATGGGTTTCAATTTTATCCTCGAATAATTTTGCTCGCCTTTTCATGTAGGTACCATAAAGCAACTGCCGATCAGTTTCGTTCGCCCGAACAAACAAGGAGCAAGTAAAAAAGCAAAAAAGGTACTTTATTTGTTTTCTGTTCCATAGCTAAGGAACTAGAATAGTATTTGGGGAAATCCTGAAGAATCTCAGAAGTGTAATTACTATGAAATTGTAATATACTCGCATTGACAAAAAGATGAGGCAGCAAAATGACTTAATAGTAACTTATTTTATAATTATACTCAATAACTTGATGTATCATATCCAAATCACCAATAAATACAAAAATACTCTAGTGTGCACATGGATTAAATATTGGATGACGACTGACTGGCGAGGAGTCCTAAAAACAATAAAGTTTACCTGATCCCACCAAGTTGGCCGATAACAGATTTGTAAAACTAAACATAGGACGGTGCTACGAGGGTAAGAAGTTTACCGTGTATGACTAGATTCAAATACTCGCGCCAGTCCCTCCTAGTCAATGTTGACACACGCGACTTAATTTACATGGAGTAGATAAGAGGTAGTTGCCAACGGAAATAAATTGGCGCTAGCTAATCAGTCGTGAATAAATCTTCCACCAGCTAACATATTGTGTTTCACTATGGCCAAAACCGTGAACCGCCCGCGCGAGCCACGACGTGTATTACCGTGACTGCAGTAAATGACTTTCATAAATTCAATTACATATAAGTTAGATGGATCCACCCAGGGTCCATGCAAAAAAGTTATTTATTTAGGATTTTTTTAAAATATTTCCGACAAATGTTGGACTTATGAGCGGTCATATTGCCACACAGTGCCACTGTGCGACTTCTCTGAGCTGCGTTTGACCGAATTTAGCTCGAGGGTGGATGCCCACACATCACTTGTAGTGCGTGAGTTTTTGGCCCAAAGCTCGATTACCATGACTGAACATTCCCCTTGACACGCCTGATTTGGCCCCTTGCGATTTCTTCCTATTCCCAAAATACTAGATGTTGCCTCAGGGGTGGCGTTTAGAGAACGTGCAGGTTATCAAGTCATCAACGACGCGGCAGCTGAACAATCTTAAAACGGAGACCAGGGATAATACCAACAGTGAAAACGGCGATGGTGCAAGTATATTTTTTTTCAAGGAGAATATTTTAAAAGGGTCAATTTTGAATGCTATTACACGAATAAATATATATTTTGTGCACTTTTAAACGAACTTTCCAGACAACCCTCATATTTTAGTTGTAATTGAAAAGGCAATACTCTTGTTGAGACGAGACAACGCCAAGAAGACGAAGGGACACTGAAAGCGTGTTAGGTACAGAGCAGGTGTAAGGGCGGGGTAAGGTACCTGAGTTCTACCTGCTGCATCTCAGAAGTCGCGACGAGGCATAGCCACCGGCGCTTCCTGTGCTCCCACTGCTCAGCATCACTAGGGGAGATGCACACCGAGATCCTGTAAGTGATCGTTCAATACCAAAGACAACCCTTTAATATAGGGTTGAACCTTCCTTATACTACCTATGTCGTTTTCCCCGTCGACCCAGTATAGTTTTCTTACACGCGGTGTTCGAGACAGATCGAGATTCCTATCGAGGAATCTTCTACCTTTCAACTGTTTATATGAAGCTAAACAAAAATTTTGTTTTTTTTTAAATCATGTTTTTGGTAACTACGACATTTTTTGCAAATCAGATTATTCTACATGTATAACTGACTTAAAAGTCGTCTGCATATTTTCTGGATCAAGGATATAGTTATTGAGAATAAAAATCTGAATATCCGAAAGTTGGATATAAAATATACAGGATGAGCTTTTAATAAGTGACATCCTTGTACTGGGGAAAAAATGTTTTTTTTTAAATAATTTAATTTTGTTTTCTTTGATTTTTTCCAACATTTTGTATCAACAGTTGCTTAGTTCGTTGTACTGATTCACCCACTACGAGGATATCACTAAATATAAACTCAACCTGTATTAAAAGCGTTCAATTCAATTTAATTTAAAAAATAATCTCTCGTACTAGAAACTCCTAATAGCAAAAACATGTTTTTTCAGAAAATTGGCAAAATTTAAAAAATATATATTTTTCTTTAGTTTAACATACAGCGTTACCCCTTGAAAAAAAAATCGCGCTGGCGAGTGATTTCAACTAGCATCATTTTATAGAAACTGAAAATTGGGTTTAGGTACTGTTAAATTTTATTTAGAGGCCACTGCTCATTGGCCTTCAAGTTGGGCAGATCGCTGGGCTCAGCTCGTCCCAGTAAACTGTGTCTTTTTGCGGCGAGGCTTGGACATCGACCAACGATGTGTATGCTGTCTTCAGGTTCTTCGCCACATATTCTGCAGTCCTTGCTCTCGGTCAAGCCAAGCTTGAATAGATATGCTCTAAGGGCCGTGTGACCGGTGGGAAAACCGATAGTGGTTCTAAGGTTCTTCTTGCTCATGTCAAGTAGGGCCTTGGTTTTCATAGGAACTGGTTGCTCTATCGTGGCTTTTGCCTGGCGACATCCTTGACCGATGTTCTTGCTACAAGCAGTCCCTGATGATTTTCTTACCTATAGTGAAGGGGACACTAACAAATGGCTCTACCGGGTATTCCAGTGTGCCCAGTTTTGCCAGTTTGTCGGCCTCTTCGTTGCCGGGTATACTTTAATGGCCAGGTGTCCAAATTAAGGTGATTTTGTTGGCTTTTTTCAATTTTTTGAGCTCTTGCATACAGTCACATACGACAGAAGATTCTGTGGTGGCTTTAGCCGGAGCATCCAATGCTGCTCTGCTGTCAGAGCAAATGAGGATGTTTGTATTTTTTACCTCATGTCGATTTTGGAGTTTCATGCATTCCAATATAGCAGACACCTCGGCTTGGAAAATCGTGGCATATTGTCCAAGTGGGATGCTGATTCTGTGGTTGGTTTTAGGTCCGTACACGCCTGCCACAAAACGTCTATTTGTTTCTGATCCGTCGGTGAAACAGGCGTCCGCATTATGGCCTTGGAGCAAATGCAAATTTTTCCAGTCTTCCCTGGTAGGGATTATGATTTTATAAGACTTCTTTACCAACATTTTTTTAGTAGTCGATCCTGTGTCAGGGTGAATGGGCTTTTGTGGAGGAGGTTTACCACAGGATGGTTGGGCCCTCTTCGCTTGCACCCGCCAAAATAATTCAGTCTGTATGCTGTAAATCTGGCGGAGTGAATTATGAGCTTGTCCAGAGGCGGGAAGCTGAGTGCCACCTCTAATCCCTCTTTTGGGGTGGTCTTTATGACGCCAGTTGCAGCCCTTAGGTAGTTTCAGCCCTCAGGTAATATTTCCCAAAGTATATAAAAAATATAATAAATAGGTGCTACTACTATACTGTTAAATTCTTTGGAGAAAACTTTCATTGAAATTAAACACAAAAAAATATTACGCGATTGTATTCATTTTAAATATATACTGAATAATTAAAGTTGTCACTTGTGACGGAAGGCCGACTCTCACTGACTCCAATATATTCGCTGTGAGAGTCGGGTGTCAACAAGTCCTTTTACTCCGTAATAAGATGCAATTTATGTTTTCAGAAGGTTTTATTTATTATTGGTATATCGATTTAACAATTTATTTAGTGTGATTTGAATGTTATGCCGTATCGTACTAGGTATATTGCCAGTATAACGTTCCCGAATAATTATCGCGGCGCGCGGCGAGGAAGGAAAGGCTTCCTTTTGTATCAGAGATTCTGTGTCTCCTCGATACTTGCTCGGGCCTGCGGGAGTGACAGACCTCAGCTTACTCAACTCCATAAGGAGGAAAGGATGAGGTGGCTAATGCATTGACCGCCTCACGAAGAGGCATAGCTACAGAAGCACTCACTAGGAGATGATCACTCGAGGAATGATAATTGATTGGTCAAATGTACTGGTTTATAAACCCTGATACATGACGTAATCCTGAAAGGAGTGATGAAATAAATGTGTCAATCCGATTGATTTGGAGAAATTGGCATGACTCACCGCCTGTGACTGCATTAATTACCGAAATTCGATGGAATTTAATAGCAGTGCACGTGCAGAATCAATTGTATTTGCGTTTATGAATTTCTACAGAATTCATTGGTTAGTCATGCTTTTGTTGACTGTATGTAGGTACTGAAGTCCCTACACACTTTTGTCACACTTATGTATTTAATATGATGTGTAATACAAAAAATACTGAAATAAATGAACTAAACTGAACTGAACATCATTAGACTATATCGAGTCATAATCCGATTCTATGTTTAAAATATTGTATTTCAAAAAGGCATTTTTGGCTGTAACTGCAACCATCATATGCGAAAATGAACCTTAAAATAAAATCTAATCATATGTTCCTATAAATGATATACAACAATGGAAATAATATTATTATAGTCATTTTTAGGGCGCTAGCCAATGGCTGATTAATATAATAGTCGTAAATTAGGGAAATAATATCTGATAATCTTCAATGAATAAAGGCGAAAAACATTGTTATTAAAACTCCTAAAAGCTAATTGTTGGAATGGCAAATTGTTAAATATCAACAAATTTGTTACCTTTGGCAGTAGTATTCGCACTATCACTGTTATCATCCTCGTCGGTGGTAGTAGAGGGATTTCTAGGGTCTCTTGGTCTAGAAGGTCGTTCACCCCAACCGCTTCCAGATGCCCTCAATGCTGCCCTACAAGCGCTGCGAGCTTCAACAGTCATCGCTTTTGATAGAGTTGACTCATCTGTGAAATGGATTTCGACTTTAAATGTGTATGCCTGTAAAAACTCGAACGCCAATTCTTTCAAACAGAGAACTCGCAGGATTGATAAGACAGATATGGAAAACAAATGACTTAGATGATCATATTGTAAGATCATATTATAATTAAAATCATAATATCATAATCTTAGTAATGCCCGAATACTAATTAACTATTTCAAGTATTTAAATGATAGTTAGGTCTGTATGTAAGAGTCTTACGCTTTCTTTCGAGATTGATATTTTATTGAGGATCAAAAAACTTATTAACGCATTCATAAAATTTTGGCCTAAGTCTAAGTTATATGTATTACTAATAGAATTACTGAATTAAGCACCTTTTTAGAGGATTTAATTTTTGATGATTTTTAGAAACTCTCAACAATATAACTAAAGTACCCACTAAGTATTATCTTTTTTTTTATTTATCAAAAATAAATATTAAGTAATTATTTTTAAACAATGATTTTGCGTCACTTCTTAATAGGCACTTGTTCCTGTTCAAAGGGACACGTCAATTGTATATGATATTATTTTAAATAAAAAATTTTGAAATTCAGTTTCATGAAAAAAAAGTTGAGAAATTGTAATAGTAAATGAAACAATACAATAAAACATATAAATTAAAGCAATATAATTATTTTAAAAAAAAACATTAAATAAAAAAGTAGTATAAAATAATTTTAAAATAAATTCAAATTCAAAATATTTTGTTAAAAAAAAGTAAATTCACTCTTGTTTACATATAGGTAATTTTTATTGTAACAGGTGTGAGGGTGTGTAAATTGTATGTGTGTAAATAAGTTGCTATTTTTAAAATGACAGTTTTTCCTTTACCTACTAATTAACCACTGAATGACACTTTTTTTAAAAACCACCTGTGTCAGTCCAGAAATATCGAAGTGTTTTCCTAAATTATTCATTAATCTCAGAGAAAGTTAGTGATAATAGTGTTGTCCAAATGATTTAGATCTCCTGGGAACTATATATTGTGATATATTATGCTCGATCGGCGATCGGCGATGGGCGATAGGCGATGGTCGATCGGCGATGGACGATCTTGTGTTCTTAGCAGGGAGCATCCTACTGGGAGACTTACCATACTCAAAGGTGTCGCAACGCTGCACAGGAACATGATGATGATGCTTGTTCCTATGGTGCCTGTGTTGCATGGACGGCGGAGCACATGTAAGAGTATCGTCCAGAGGAGCGAACGTCCTAAAATGCATGGAAGACGCTACCGATGCTCGACCACCGACGCTTCCTGTATTGCCCACGACAGGCCCACCGAAAGTAGCATATGGACTTATCTCGTACATTTCTGAAAACATTACAATAACCTATCGATAATGGAATACCTGACACACAAGAGAATAAAAGCAACATTTAAATAAAAAGTTATTACCGGATGAATCATCATTTGATTTATCATTATTGATTGAGGAAGACGAGTACATTTTATGGCCTTCGCGGAGTTTTTCTCTCTCTGGCTCCTGGCTTACAGTATCGCTCAGTGGTCTACTTTCTCTGGAATAGTGACTACCGATGAGGCACTTGAATCTGTAAAACGTAAAATTTTATTAATGAAAACTTTTAAATAAATTACTCATAAAGAAAATAAAGTAGAATTTATTTGCAAATAATGGAGTCAGACTAGTAGGTATGGGGTTAAAGAAAACCAGAAGCCACTTTTATGGTATCATTATTGTCATAAAAATATTTTATGACAATAATTATTTTAATTATTTTTTTTTCTTCGATTATTTTGCATGGTCTTGTTGAGCAGACGACAGATGCAAAAAAATATAGTTTAGTAAAATTATATAAGTAGCGAGTGAATCTCAAAAATAAACAAAGTGAACCAGCCTTTTTTCATTTAAGTAGTCTTTCAACTTATTGTATATTTTTTTAAGAAGATCGTCAATACGATGATTGCATTGTTTTACTGGCAACTCCTGAAGGAATTCTGCTCTAGTAATGTATACGTGGTCCCATAAAAGAAGTTCCGACCTTTTTTAATCGGAACTCAGGAGCTAAAAGCTTATTTACATTTCTGGTATTTATATTATACGGGTCACTAAATTTATTAAACAACTTTTAATTTCTGAAGACATACATTATATTTGCAAGAATAAACTAAGCTACAGTGATTATATTAGTTCCATTGTAAAGTTCTCGCAGTTTCTCTCTAGAACCCAGCCCATATATTAAACGAATAGCTTTTTTTACCGTACGAAGATGGTTTTTAACATCAAAAGATAGAAGATGGTTGAGGTTTTTTGAAATATCCCCGATACCTGATTTAATCCCAGGAAGGACGTTTGAAATATGTTTCGGGGTTTTTTATTATAATATGTTTATATACTATCTTTATTATATTATATTTATATATCTTTAAATCTGTTTAATTGCTAAAATACTAAAATATCCAAACAAACGGTAATATTCTACATCAAATATGTGTCATTTTATCTCACAACAAAACATTGAGATTTTAAAAAATCTAAAATGTTTCTATTGACCCCGGTTTAACCTAACCCCAGTCTCCAGGATGAGAGAAGATTTACCCAGATTTCCTTTTCATGAAGCAAGCAAGAGATATAAGTGCTATGACTGCTAATGCCAGAACAGCGGCTGCTATTGTCAACAGATCATTTCTTCTAGTGTTAGCTACTCCAGCTCCTCGAACTGCTGGCCACGGGCCTTCCATTGTTGGTATGCGACCTGAAAATATTCATAACATAATCTGTTTATTCTGTTACAGAATGTTTATTCGGTTTCACAAAATATACTTATTCTGTGAAACCTTTTGATTATATTTTTATTACAGATTATTATAATTGTCACATTATCGAACTTACTTCCGTCAAGTCGTAAAGTATCTACGAGCAATACTGTCTGGGTAGTTCCTGCGTCATTCGTTCCGGTGACTCTTACTTCGTACCACTGAGCTGGAGCCAGATCTGATACTACAACGCTTCCTTCGGTAGCGCCCTTGGCAGCCGGAGTCCAGTCTGTTTCTCCAACCCTTCTCCATTCAGATACCAGCGCTAGCATAGCGCATCCGCCGTCCCTCCACGCGAATAGGTTGAATTTTATCGCGGTTGAGTTGCGGGTTACTAAGTCACTGTTTTTGGGTGATTTGGGTGCTGTTGGATAATCCATGGTAAAATGTATAAGTCTTACGACTTAAAAAAAATATTTCCAAAAATATTACCTGATCCTCTCGTGCTCACCGTCATTACTTCTCCGTACTGCCCGATGGAAATCCTGTTTTTAGCACTTATTTTTAATGTGTAAGTCGTACCGCATTTCAGATTATCCAGTGTGTATGTCAGTATTTCAGATGGAAGATCAATGGAGTACCACGATTTTTCAGGTTCAGGCTTAAATGCCAATATGTAACCTGAGAGATATAAAATCATTTTATTTCTAATAGTAATAATATGAGCCTATGTATAATATATAGGAGTTATAAAAATGTGAGCTATATTATTATTGTGAAATTTCTTCGCTTATTTATGAAACTTAATTGCAATGGAAAATTTGTCCCAAATAACAGACCAATTGTATTTTGAAAAAAACGAATCATCCAGACTTATAATCGGATAACCTGATTGTCAACTGTAATAAATAGCTTTGCATATACACCCAGGATCAATGAATTCGGGCCACCAACATAAACCTTACTATCTCGGAAACTAAGAATGCTATGTTATTCAATACTTTCCATATTAATCATAAATAGGTAATGGATAATAGGAATGCTGCGTATGTATTTTTTTGACAGAATAGAATCAAAACCAAAAACAAATAAAGGGATTTAGTAGTTCAATTTTCAAACATGTTTTTTTTTGTTTTTAGCCTTTTTGAAAGCCTTTATAAGCAACTAAGAAATGTCTTAATTTTGTTTGAGTAATATTTTTTATTAATTTAATTTATTTTTATTTTTATTCCAACAAAAGAGAAAAACAGCGCTCGGGTCTTAAGTTAATAAATAATAATAGCAATATTACGGCCAAAATAGTCTCCTGATAATAAAGGTACAGTTTATTTGCATGATGTTGTGTAATAATATTTATATATTATGTTATATAATCATGTTCTCTCGATTTGTGAGTGTGTATGATAGAGTAGGATGAGTGTGTTTATATGTGTGATTGTGATGTGTGTTTAATGGGTGTGTGTAAGTACATCTACGTGTATGTGTCATAGTTGTGTATATATGAGAGTGTGTGATTCTGCACAGGTATGTATCTGTTCAAGCTCTTATGGTCTGGTCTATTACCGTTCTGATAAACTCGTTTTTGCTCATTGAGAATATGTCTAGTTCCTGAAACAATTCATCGTAGGCTTCTATAATTCAATGCAGAGTTAAATTCCGTGCTTGATTTGTATGGAGTCTGGGCACATTGTACCCTTGGGTGACGAGTTCGGCGCGATGGGACATTTAAGGCTATTCTGCTTAGAATTTGTGGGCTGTCGATATGATGCGAAGTATATTGTGGAAGAACGTCATATCAGTCACTTTACGTCGCTGCTGAAGACTCAGCATTTCGAACCATGCCAAGCCGTCAGAATATGAGGTATATTCAGCGAGGGTTCGATGACGATGACAATATTAAATAATCTATAAAATACTTGCTCTTTGAAAAAGCTAGCATTCTGGTTTATGTTGATGATCGGGATTCATTGCTCCCAAGTGAATTTACATATATTAAATAATTTTAGTCAAAGCACTCTTCATCCAAAGCTACGCGAGGTATCACCTTTGTAGGAAGGGCGAGATAGGCACTACTATTTAATCAAAATCATGCTCTTGTAAAGTCATACGTTTGATGAGGCCCATTTGAGTAACACTATAAGTAGAATGTGTTTAAATTTACTGCGTTATATCATAGCGTATATCTGTGGGTAATGCTAAATAACTGATATTATATATTTATATAGTTAGTTCATTTCTGGATGTACTATCGCTATTGTACTCTTTGCATCTTACTTATGACATTACGCTAAGAAGTACTCACCAATTATCGGTGAACCGCCATCTTTAGGTGGTTGCCAATGTACTTTAGCGGTGGACGCTGTGGTATATTGAAGACCAAGAATCGGAGCTGAAGGTGGAAGGATCGCTATAACTGTGTAAGTAATCGAATCATCACCGAAGAGATTCGACGCTGTGCAAGTGAAGTTTCCAGTAGTCTGTGAGTTGACAGCTGAGGAAAGAGAAAGGTCTTTAAAAAACGGTACACATTGGATACACTTTGCGAAAAAGTAATTAATAATGAGATATTAAAGCCATGGTCAAAGAAACATGATCAACATCATCTATGACCCTTCAATCCGTTATGGGTCATAGCCTCCATAAGACAAACGTTTCCATTTTGTTTGGACGGTGGTTTTTATTGTCTAGATAATGAATTCCAGAGATCTCAGGTATTCTTAAGCGCTATTCGACTACCTCAATTCTTTTTTTGCGAACGGTGATAGCAATATTGTTTTATATAACTTTTCTAAAAGTATCTCAATGCAATCTAGTCTGTAAATGAAAAGGATGTCGGTGAATATGCTTAGATTTTGTTTGCCGTATCGTCATTAGCGGGCCAGTCCCGATATAATTTTATTTTTACAGGTTGAAGTTAATTTTATTATCCCTATGCCCGACTCATAACTATAATACCAGGGCTCTGTTCTATGAAGTGTTACCTCCTCTATATAGTTACTGTTCTTATCCATTGTTAAAGAGGCTTATAAAGCCGGGTTTGGGGATCTCTGGTTTTTTATCTTGATTATAAACTGCTCGTCTTCTTCGCACAGCATTAGGTTTCGAAGCACTTAGTAATTTCACTCGTCACTGAACGAATACTGTCACATGATGAGCGTAACTTTTTTGAATTCGTGACTTTCTACCTGTATATGAATTCGCCAGTTTCCCGCTTATATCGCAGCTAATCATGAAATCGGATTGCTATCCGATGGGCTATCCGGGATTGCTGTCCGATATTCTGCTATCCGATGAGATCGGCTACATCATGAGGCATTGTGTGTAAGAGTAGTTCCCAGAGTAAGAGTAGTTCCCAAGCAGAGCAGCACTAGATGAGGTTATAAGAAATTACATATGGGATGTAACGCCTAAAATGAAATTTGTTAGATGAACTCTTTGCCGGTTGTTTTATATCAATAAAAAAAAATACAACAACCGCATACGTATATCTTACTAATTAATATTACAATTTCTTAATTTGAAAATAATATTTTTAATTTGAAAAGCTTCTCTTGGGCCACCTTAACCACTAATACATATATGATACGAGTGGTATTACCCGGCTTTGCCCGTGTTATATCTGTTCTCAAATACCAATGCATACCAATTTTCATGGCGATCAGTTGAGCAGTATAGAAGTTGGTGTGCTGCAGCGCCGTCTAGTTGAAAGTTGCAACAAAGCGGATATATATAAAAACCTTAACCATGAAAAAATACATATATATGTCAACTTTCATGGTGATCGGTCAAACGGTTTCGGAGTCTATTAAACTCGGACAGACGGGCATACAGATATACCAACATTCATTTTTATATTATATTATTTTGGCCTGTTTTTAAAATTTAAACTTTGAATGCCTATATCTCGCTTATTTATAGCGACCGACACAATTTTCTTCCAGATTTAGCATTAAAATGAAAAAAATTGGAGAGAGGTCCTATACTGCAGTTATTCCACTTTTATAACTATGTGATAATACTTACATGTATATATTTTAATTAAAGAGTTTTGAACAATGAAGCACAAATAATTAAAAAGCAGGAATAATTTCACTGTATTACCTTCACAATATTTTGAATTTAGAAAAACGCTTGGCCGACTATGACGTTTGTAGGTTTACCATAGCAGCGCCATCTATGGATCACTCAATAGATAACGCCATCTGTTAAAATCGTTTGGAACTAACAGATAATTGCGAATGTCAAATAATAGACATTGCAATAAAATAATATCGCAACTATAAATTAAGACGTAAGCTATCCTATCTTTCAAGTTGGATCAAACTGCACATTGTGTGCAAATTTGATTCAAATCGGTTAAGTAGTTTAGGAGTCCATCGCGGACAAACAACGTGACACGTAATTTATATTAAGATGTGAGTATGACAAACCCCACGAAATCCTTGTTAGAATACTTCTCAGTCACAACCAAGGACACTAAGTACAAAATATAATTGTTAACTGAAATAACCCGTCCGTGGTGTGTGTACGGCAGTATGAAAATCTAATAGAAATTGAAAGTTGGTCTTAAAATAAAATTTTAACCCGAATAACTGATTTTGTATTAGTGCGACTAAGAGACAAATACCGTCCACACTGCACAACTATACAACATAAAACTCAAACCAAATATTTCGGTCTTGTATTTGATAACTTCCTTAAATGGGATGCGCATGTAAACGATGTGGCGACTTAAGAAAAGAGACTTATATATTATGCGTTTAAGTTACTTTGGAACGTGTTAGATTTATAATCCCTCAAAAATGTCCACCATGCCCTAGCAAATACTTTAATTTCATACGGTATTCTAGGTTTGGGAGGGTCTACACGTACTGTTCTAAATCCGCCTATGATAGCGCAGAAGGCGCTTCTTGGGGTTATTGCCAAGAAGCCTCGAAGGTACTCCTCAAACGACTTGTTCGCAGTGCTAAAGATATTAGACATCAGGCAGGTATATGTAATAAAACAGACTTTCTTCAATACCTAAAAAGTAAAGATATTCACGTTAAAACTGAGCATAAAATTGCAACGAGAAGCGCCATAGCCTAAAGTTAAGGAAGAAATTTAATTTGTACTCCCCTTTATTTCTACGATGTTAGCTTATGCCAAGAGGAAACGTACCATGAATATGAAGTTCACCCCTGTTAGAAACTCTCAAATGCTGGGCGTGAGTCACCGGAGTGCCTGCATGCAACCATCGGGATCTGGGGGTTGGGTTGCCAGCTGTGGCACATTGTAGTCTCAAAGCCACCCCTGCACCACGACGAATCACCTGACCAAACGATGCAATTCGGGCAGGTGCTGAAAACATCATTAGCAGCAAATTTATTAATTGTTATTACAGATACTAATATAGTGCATACATATAATAGGACATTCACAGAACACATTTTCACAAGGAACACAAGAGTAATATTTTGTTTGCAACTAGGATATGTAAGTTCATTAAATCTTGTAATATATTTTAGAAAAAAAATTATTATATAGACACAATCATCGGTGTCATGCCAAAATCAAGGATGTGCAATAATCCGTGTTTAAAGTTAAGTACCCAGGCATACCCAGAATGAAATGGAGAATGCTGTACCAAAATTGTCATTATGATAATTCGGTAGAAGTAGTGGAAACAAACATGTATTTTGACAGTTATGTGTTTTTTTTACTCCTGAGTACGCAAAACCATGAGCATGCAAAAAGAGCCCTTGTGATACATTGGCTATAGAAAATTTTAAATATTGCGTTATTATAACGTCAAAATCACCAATGTGGAATTTTGATTATAAAAATAACTGCATAATGTTGAGTATAAAATGACCAATGTGCCACATTGATCCTTTGGCATTATGGTTTTTTAAATAATATACAATGTCATTTTGGCGTTGTGCCAACAAAGCCCTATGTGCATTTGTTTGGAACGCAACAAGTATAACAATATACATTTATCTTATTGCCGATAGGTTTTTTAAGTACCCTTTTGAACGAATTGCATTAAATTATTCGTTTGACCTTAGTTAGAATCTAAAAGAAATTTTCATAGTTTTTTGCACAATTGTTTTCTTGGCATGACATCGATGCTATATTGTGATTAAATGAGCTGTGTCAAATAATTAGTGTGATTAAATGAGCTATGTTAACTTTTCATTGCACGACAGAAGACTTTTGAGTTATTGTAAATTACCATAATATTATTATTTCAACGTTACGTTAAAATCGCCAGATAAAATATATAAATGAAGGCAAAAAGTTCTGTAGCTATTGGAAAATGGCGTATTTGCAGACCACCTAGTCACATTGTTGTCACGAAGCAAAAGCTTTTGATTATAGTGACAATTAATGATAATCATATAAATACATAATAATAACTACCTCTTGTATTAGGGCTTTGTGTAACAATTGGCGTATGATCTCCTTCTCCTGATCTGGTTGTAGCCGATACCCAAAATTCGTATAATTTATGATCCGCTAAATTTCGCACTTCATATAAAAATTCAGATACGCTTGTATCTTCTGGACTGAATTGATAGTTGCTTTGTTTTCCATTTCTGAAAGAAGCAATGAAAATTACTTGGTTTTCTTATACATTTTTTAATCCTTTCCAATTAAAAATAATATGGTACCTTCCAGATTCTCTCTGATACACGGTATAATGCATGATCAAGCCGTTGGGACTCAACGGCGGTAACCAACTAAGCAGCACAGTGTCCCCGGTCATCGCCAAAGCTTTTATCATCTGCGGAGCAGTTGGAACGTCTTCCTCTGTTGTGCAGTAGATAGGATCGCTTCTTTTGCCGTCACCAGCATTCGTGAAAGCCAGCACTTGGATGGAGTAGTTAGTGAATTTGTGGAGAGTGTGTAAGTACGTCTCTGTCGTTGTTATTCTTTTCACTTCGCCGACATTGTACTCTACTGAAATGGATTGGATTACAATAAAGTACGTATTTCTTATGAAACTCCGCAGCCAAAAAAAATGTAATGGTTTTCCAAGACCTATCATTTTAAAACTGATATGAATGATCTTTAGAATAACCAAAAATATACTGATTCGAGTTTATAAGCAAAAATGATCAGTGCTCAACTGCAATTCTCCATGGCCAACTCAGCTAGTCTTGCAGGTTTCTGTGATTCCTCGTTATTTTGTTAATGTTGGATCCAAGATCATAATAAGGATAAAATGGATAGGAAGCCTATCATAATTTCTAACTATATATGCTAATCAAAAAAGAACGAGCATCTTGTATGAATTCTGGGTTACTTTCATTACGAATATACAAGTTTAATTACGATACTCTCATAGCGGTTATATTATTTTTCAACATTACGTCTATTAATAAATTGAAATAGAGGTTGCGGCAAAGAAGCGGGAACATCTCTACCTGCGGAACCAGCTCACTCGAAGAAAAAGAGCATTGAAAATCAATAAACAATTCGCACTTTTTAAGTAATTTAATATATTTTAACGTACCACAGATATATCAAGAATATGTATTGTATTGTATTGTAATAATTAAGGGGAAATAACATATAAAATATACAGTATTACAAATAGATTAAATAATAATTAACAGAATTCAAAATAGGTTAAAAGAGAGAATCAGAGGGTTTCATTTGGGTTTCTCAACAGTGGCGTTAGAATTCGTAAAAGAAGGACTCTCGATCTGTATTTTCTCGTCTTCCGAATATATCCTGAAAATTAAAACATTTTCAAGGCCTACCTATCACTAACGGAGGTTCTCTCTTGGCCGACCAACTGAAAAAACCAGCTTATTTGTGTACCAGCTTATTAACAAATGAGATATTAATATATTCTTATACAAAAGTAACAAGGACTATTGATTAGACAAGTATATTGTGTTATCGCCCAGTCTACATCGTCAGCTGGCCAATCTTAGTGTTTACAATGGCCTCTGTCGGTTAGTGCAGCAATTACAAATAGTGGCAAGAGCTAATAGTGCCAATTCAAATATAAAATGCATTGATTTATCTAAATTTTCAGTACGGCTTGCTACAGCTTCCTGCCCAATAACCTATAATAACAGTACTAAATAATAAAGTCTTACCATAATCACTTATTTGCGGAGTATAAATAACTTTGTATCCTTGTATCAGGCCGCCATGTTGGCCATGAGGTGGGGGATTCCAGGATACTTTCAGACTACTAGAAGACAACGGTGAACAGCTCACGCTGGATGGAGACGCTTCCGGAACTGGAAAAGATAAATCTTTTATATTATGAGGCAGAAAAATAACTAAATTCGGAAATTTTCTTTGCTAAATTCTTCCTGTATAAAATTCTTATATAAATGTCGAAAAGCTTAATGACATGGTAAGGTAATACAGTATTATCATAACAGATACATTATTTTCTTTCAATATACATTTCGTTGGTCATACTGTACATAGTCAGAGCAAAGCGGGATCTTACTTATGAAAAAAAAATACTTATAAAAATGTATTTTTTTTAATGACGGTCATTTGATAACTGACTTTCAAAGTCATTGCGCTTCAATTACTTATAACAAAACAAATAACCAGACCCTCTACCTAAAAATGCACTTACTAACTTATTATAACTGGTCATAGTCACCTTCAAAGGTAATAAAATCTTAGAACTGGAAAATAGCAGGAAAAAACATCATAACCACGAGGAAAAGCTGGATGTAGATGTACCTCCCCAACGTACGAAGGGAATCGCATTTGGCCAGCTTTATTCCAGGAATGTATAGGTATACTGCTATTATACGTTATATTCTAAAATGATCATGGTATCGGAATCATAAGGCAATAAGCACTGCAGTCATGACTGGTAAGTCTTTCTGGAATCTATAGCGATAAGTACCATAGGGAGGATAAAAAGGAGGACGCAGAGCTAGGAAATACAAGTAAACCTGTATAGTAAAAGAATTATTTATTATACATATCTTCTTGCATAAGTATCTAATATGATTTCCAAGCTCCAACAAAAATATATACTAAATGCACCTCATGATTTTATTTTTGTCTGATGAAAGTTCCACATTGGTGACACAATTATTTTCTAGCTTTTAGTGCCTCATCGATTAGACAATAAAACCGCTTAGCTTAAAAAGTTTTTTAAGTTTATTTTATTTTTAACTTTTTAGGGTGCATCACTGTGGTAGTTCAATGTCGGGAATCATTTATTGTGACCACCATCAGATGGTCTAATCTTATGGTTCAGGCAGGCCGTGCCACTGGAGCATCAGGACCTACAATACCTTTAAACCTGCATATTGTCAAGTTTCATGAGTTAGAACCCGAGCCCAGTGACATAGTCTCTGCTTGGGACCCACAATACAAATTTAGAATCAGGAGATCGTCATGTATCACGGTTTAGACAGGCAGTACCCCTGCAGCATTAGTACTTGCGTGTAAAATATTAACATTATCATAATGTTGTATGGTCACGTGTGAGAAATTTCATCGGAATGGGTTAAGTAGATGCAGTTGAAAATCATTCACTAAATTTAAAGTACATGAAACATGGTGTTAAATAAAACTGTTTAAAAACAAGTTGGCCTTAGGCATATACGTATGCTATATGTATATAAATAGGCTTACAGATTCGAATGAACAAACCTCCTTCTGATGTGGTAGCGGCGATGGCCATAGAAGGCGGTCCTGATGAGATGCCATTGAAAGCTCTCACCCTGACCTCATAGCGTGTGAACTTCCTCAGTCCGTTGAGCATGAGTTCGCTGGCAGACCAGTTGTTGACGGTGAGCGATCTGGAGGAATTCTCAGAAGGGGAAACTCCTGGCTGCGCCAGCTCTACCCAATTGACGATATAGCCTAGGAGTTCTCCGTTCCATGTATCTCGAGGTGGTGGTCTCCACGACACGTGCAATTCTCCTGCTCCTCCGGGATTTACCTGGACGGACGTCGGTGCTTCTGACGGCGCTGGAATTAAAACACAGTATTCAGGATTCCACACAATACTTTAGAATTATGGAACGAGAAGCAGAATGGAACTTTTGAGCTATTTTAAGCGACACTTTTAGATACTGCGAAAAAAAAACCCGGCCGCCGTAGAGGCTTCAGAATGGGTGCATCAGTAATTAAAAGGAGGTACATAGGTTGGACGAAGAAAACTATTTTAGTGTATCAAATTCCAATAGGTCTTAAATGTTGCGTATTTGCATGATAATCAATAAAATAATTATGAAAAATATAATAAATTATCAAGGGCCTAAAGTTTGAAAAAATACAAAAAACACCAAATTTTACTTTAAATATACATAAACTGCTCAAAATATACAAGTAAAGTTTTTAGGCTTTTAAAAGCATCTATTACGTGCTTTTCGATGCCCAACGTTTCGACTTGTTAGAAAACTTTTTTATGTTTTACAGTCAGATGTATTGTAGTCTTTTAATTTAAAACAGCCATCATAATAATTTGTTAATGTGACAATGATTTTATATAATATCTTATTTTAAACAAAAATATATAATTTTGTAGGTTTCACCTCAAGGAGTCCTACCCATCCATCCTAATAAAAAATGTTAATTATATTTATGTCAAAAAGCGTTGTCTTAAATTCAGAATTTTGGGTAAAATTTTGGCGTTTTGGATCTTTAGAGCAAATTTGCTCTAATTTAGCCATCTTTGTTTTTTTATAAGAGTATATACTTATCCATTGATGTATATTTAGAAAACTTGGATATGTCTTGGACAATTTTAAAAATCCAACTCAAGTAGATTCGTCATCGTGCTGAGCTGATGAAATAGTCTTTCTTTGAAGCTTTTCATCACTGAAGTAGGCGACAGCTTACGTTTTTCCAATCTTTTTCATATCCCGACTATAGTTTACGTAAAATCATAATTATTTTGCTAAGATTTTCATTAAAAGTGATAGTTAAAAGTACCTTCTTCTTGCGTTCGTACAACAATAGGATCGGTGAACTGACTGCTGGCTATTTGATTTATAGCTTGGATTCTTATTGAATATTCTGTGTGCGGTTTCAAACCAGTCACAACAGCATCGTACTGGTCATCAGATTTTTCTATGTGGCTGAAAATAGAAAAAAAAACCAATATATATTGCATATTATGGTTATTATAATAATGGATGTCTCATAATGACATATCAATCAATACCTTAGGAACATTTATCAAAATATACTGATAAAAGGTTACTTTTTGAGACAATAGTTTTCCAGACACAACGATTACTACTGCTCATGAGGCAACCCCTAGTCAGTTTGCTTTTTTTTAGAACTGTAGAATCGGTTCTAAGTTTTTTCAAATCTTCTCTTTTCTCTAATATTCTTAAAAAGTTTTTTGAAATATGTCAGAAACCCCACGACGCCCCGAAAATTAATTAGATCAATATTTCTAAAAAACAAATCGTCTACATTCCCCGAAACAGACAAATCGAGAGAGAGATATAGAGAGACAGAAAGATAGGAAGATTATATGTAAGTTATAGTTATGTTACTACTCTTTATTGTTAATGTTTACTAAGGGCGGGTTTATTATCTTACGTCAATCTGTTACAATCAACCCTACGTCAAATGTTAAATCATTGCGTGCATCTACATAACATGTGTGTAAGTGTATGTCTTGTTTTACAATTAAAATACTATTCTGTTGATTTTGTGTATGTCTTGTTTTACGATTAAAATACTATTCCGCTGATTTTATTCCAGCGGAAAATTAGGACCTAGCCGGGAATCGAGCCCGGGCTTATGCTCACTAAGTCACCTATTAGTAGTAGTAAATGGAGTGGGGGGCTTGTTCCAGCCCTTGATGTCACCTGGGTCTGTAAGATCTTCTGTAACTACCCACTTTGTGGTTGGGTCAGTGGTCTGCTAGTAGCCCGGTACTGCTTACCAGTCCATGCGAATCACTGACCTTCAAGTTGGGCAGATCGGTGGGTTCGACAAAGGCTCGTCCTAGTAAACTGTGTCTTTTGCGGCGAGGCCTGGGCAACGACCAACGATGTGTATGCTGACTTCAGGTCACGCCACATATTTGGCAGTTCTTGCTCTCAGTCAAGCCAACGTTAAATAGATCTGCTCTAAGGATCGTGTGTCTGGTGAGAAGACCGATAGTGGTTCTAAGGTTCTTCTTGCTCATGTCAAGGGGCCTTGGTTTTCTTTGAAAGTGGATGCTCCATCATGGCTTTTGCCTGACGACATTATTTGTTCTGTTTCCAGGATGCCAGATGTTCCTGCTCCAAGCAGTCCCTGATGATTTTCTTACCTATAGCGAAGGGAACCCCAACAACTGGCTCCACCGGGAATTCCAGTGTACCCAGTTTTGCCAGTCTGTCGGCCTCTTCGTTGTTGGGTATGCTTTGATAGCCCGGTATCCATATTAAGGTGATTTTGTTGGATTTTCCCAATTTGATGAGTTTTTACATGCAGTCCCAGACCATAATACCACAGAAGATTCTGTGGTGGATTTAGCCAGGGCGTCCAATGCTGCACTGTTGTCAGAGCAGATAAGCATTGTTCTATTTTTTACCTTAAGTCGACTTTGGAGTTTTATGCATTGCAATATGGCAAACACCTCGGTGTGAGAAACCGTGGAATATTGTCCAAGGAGGATGCTAACTCTGTGGTTGGTTTTGAGTCCGTACACGCCTGCTCCAAAACGTTCATTTGTTTCTGATAAGTCGGTGAACCAGGCGTCCGCGTTGTGGCTTTGCAGCCAATGCGGACTAAGTCACCTAAGTGGGCATAATTATCTTCGTGCTCGCTCGCATCATCTCGTGATGCCGGTCTCGCGCTCTAAACTTGTTGGTGCGTGCTTTCAGGCGCCTTAATAGAATTAACTCGATGGTATCAGATTTTGATAATATTACCGTCAACTGTCATTCGTTTAAGTTACAGATTATTAATTATTTATTTTTATATCATAGGTAGTATTTTACATGACTTTTTATTGTTTAGTAACTAGTTGATATATTTATTAATTTTACTTTTCAATGCAGTGGTTCTTCTGTAATGTTGATTAGTAATAAGCGAATAAACAAATAAATAAATAAATAAGTTTTAAATTCTATTATTAACATTCTACTTACTCGATTGTAATCTGTCTATTTCCGTACAGCATCGTATTTACGAGAGATATATTTAATGTAATAGCATTTTCCCAGTTTCCTAGTCTCATTTCTGGGAGGGAGACTCCCTGATGTGGGATATATTGAATATTGTAAGCTATCAAAGGCGCATTGCCGTCGAAGCCTTGTTTCCATCCTAGTCGAACGGTTTTGCTTCCGATTTCTACGGCGTTCAAGGAATGTGGCAGATCTGGACGTTCTGCAGATTAATATTTCATCAATTAGTTCAGTTCAGTTGATAAATCAGGTCCTGCACGGATGTTGAATTCTTATAGTCAAAGAGGCAGCGACAAAAAAGTGCATGAGTATTGTAAAAGCTGATACTATCAGATCAGACTGTATTTTGGCCATAGAATGGTGGGGTAGAGTCAGCAGGCCAGACTCCGGGATACCTGGCGCTGGCCTACTAGGAAAGGTGTAATTTTAATTAGTATCACCAAAGTGTTTTGGAAAAGCTGAAAATGCATCAGTAGAGAGTGGATACAATACAGAACTCGAAACAAATGATCAAACTGATTAATAATAGAATGCGTGGCATCAGCAGTACTCAATACATGTCCCAAAAATAAAGTTTATTATATTGCAGGGTATATTAAACCGATGCGTAATAATTACCGACAAATACGTGCCGGTGCGATTTGCAGGGACCTAATTTTTGTGTCATATGTGGAGTAATGCTTACGCCTCGCGTTCTATTGTTAAGCAGTCTGACCATTTGTTTCGATTTGTTTATTGCACCCACTCTCTACCGATGAATTTTCAGCTTTTCCAAAACAGTTTATTTATTTATTTATTTTATTTTCGGGAAACATACAGCGCTTCATTAATTATTACTAATTTCTAATACAGTGTTTCGTGGGCCGATTATTTGTTTCCTACATTATTTTCTTATACGGTAAATCAAAATTTGCATTGCACTAAATTTAAATTAAATTAAATTACAATCGAACTATTGCAAGGATAGGAAAGGAGAGGGATGGGATATATGTAGGATAGGATATATGTATTCAAATTATACTCTTTGCTATTCTCATTTTCGCTCTGAGTGTTTTGAAACAACTTTGGGGGTACAAAATTAAAATTACACCTTACTTAGTACGCCAGCGCCAGGTGTCCCGGAATCTGCCCTGCTGACTACCTCGGCATTCTATGGGCAAAATACTGTCTGATCTGAAAGTATCCGTTTTTTGTCGCTGGCTCCCCAACTATTACTAACCTTGAATGAGGAGGTTTATGGTGTGATCGCTGTGACCGTAAGCATTTACTGCTGTGCATTTGTACATTCCGGAATCGTGGCGCTCTGCTCTGCTTATATAAAGTTGAGATCTTACGCCGCTGTCGATTTTCACTTCGGAGACGCTTATTCTGGCATTTTAAAATAAAGACTAGTAAGTAAGATGAAACGTACAAGTATGATAAAACGCTAGCACTGTGCTCGGGTCGATTTGTAATATGTGATACGATGAATAATACTAATTAGCGAAAGATTTTTTCCAATTCGATAATTCGTTTAAAATTACGGCCACTTAAGTTTTACGTTGTGTAACTCATCAAGGCACTGCTTTTTTAGTATTAATTCGGATAGTTAATAAAATTTGGAGACCAAACGGATGAAAATGTGATTTCTCAGTCATCCGTTTGCTCGGCAGCACGCTAATCTCCTTCAGGCACTGAACCCTAAATTTTAGCGACTTCCAATGCATTAATATAACAGATTGGTAAAAGAATTTTCGAAATTGGACCACGCATTCTTGAGTTACAACCTCCTAAACCTATAAGTGTAACTCCAAAACGAATATAATGATGTTTTTAAAAAATGAGCGGTAATCGGGCTAACTTATAAATTCAGACAAATATTTAATGAAAAGTTAGTGATCATACGGCTAAGAATGTGATTTTTTAACCGTCCGTTTGTACGGCAGCTTCCATTTATATTATTGATGCGGAACGCTAAATCTATTTAGCTTCTACTATTAATAAATAAAACAGATTTTCGAAAGAATTTTCAAAATCCGACAACGCGTTCTTGAGACATCGTTGACTTAGATAGATATACATAGAGACAGACACTTAGAGGTGCCAAGACATATACTAGGAGACATTAATACAGACGTCGACGTTACAGACAGACAGCCGGCTTAAAGGTTAGCTGTTGAATATTGTTAGTTGGAAATAAGCTCGCCTCTTTGTTTAAAATTTACGCAAATAAATATTTTTTATTATAAATAGTATTAATATTAGTATTATTGTTAAATTGAACACTAGGATGCAATAGCAATGAATGATTAAAACTGGATGTTGTTGAGTTTAAAGAATTATTGTAAGATAAAAATCAAGCAAAATTATGACGTAACAATGATATATGAAATAATAATATCAAATATATAAATATCAACAATTGTTTTAATTTAATCTTCGTGTAATGCTCTTTGAAATTGGATGAATTTTATTACCTTTTTCTAGCGGATATGCATCTGTCCTGAATCAATATTTTATTAACCGCCCTGCCTTTGGGTTATTATTCAAAAGTAGGTAAATCCTTTGTTTTTTTAGATTTCCTAATAACAATGCTTCTTTAAAATATACCAAACAAAATATATAGCGGTTTAATCTAAGCAGATTTTATATAGCGGTTTTATATAAATTTGTATATTGTAGGTATATAAGTTTATATAATTTTTTGTATATGTTAATATCGCGTACGTTGCATTGCTTGAATGTTCAACCTTCTTGTATGTAAAATGTAGGATCATATTCTAGCAGTAATTTTGAATATTTTGTAATTATGGTTTACATTCGTATCCGAGTAGTAATTTTGGTCAATTTTGACCCTACCAAGTGTAGGAATACCTATCGATTAGTTTTAAAGAAAAACCAAGGTTTGTATTATTGTTTTCGCAGTTTCTTGAAAGTGGTCTATAGCTATATTTCATTTCCTTTTATCATATCTTTCGCAACAAATTAGCATTCTGGTCACTGCAATGGCAATTAAAAAGGGTTGGGTTTGTTTATATTTCTGGGCTCGTTTTCATATATTCTTGCATTAGGCAATACAATGTTCTTGTATAACGAGGAAGAGGGAAAAATCCTGACTTCATAACGAAATATACTAATATTGTAATATATACCTATAAGTATTAAGATCCACTCTATTGTTGTTGTGAGTCCATGTAAGTTGTAGAGGTTGATCGCCATTTGCGTTACAGACTAAAGTAGTTGCTGTGTCACGTCTAGCACTCACATTAGTTGATGCGGTGTCGAATCTAGCCGGATCTGAATTAGTATAAAATAAACACCAAAATATTAAGAGAGAAGATAATCCACGTGGTAAAGAAACTTTTATAGGTCATATTCATCACAATATATAACAGGGAAATCTAAAATAAAATTGATTTAATCGATATACTTGACAATAGCTTATTTTATAAACTATTAATGCCTATGACGACAAATCTATGTCTCAACTGTCATTATCATGTACTTGTAGATATCACATAGAAAACTCGACTCACCATTAACCGAGACCTCCATAACTTTGGTGAGTGGCGTTCCAATGCCGTTGTCAGCTTTACACATATATTGCCCTTCATCGTAATTGGACACAGTTTCTATCCAAAGAGTACCATTATTTACAAATTGAAATCTCCCGCCTAGATTCACTAGTGGGACGAAATCCTTTCCAGATTTACCTGAAGAAAAAAAACACAAGAATAAAACTATGTAAACCGCTGTTTATTACAAAATTAAATGGACAAATTTACATAAATTTAAGGAAAGTAATACATGTATATTATGAAACCTAATTATAAAACATACTAAAATACTCAACTGTATAGTAATTCGCTATTAACCTCAAGTCACATGACTTCTAGACTAGGGGTTAATAGCGAAATACAGTCTTAAGAGCAAAGAATCCGGGCCACCAACGAAAACGTAATAATATCTCGGAAACTAAGAGTTGTAGCTTATTCTTATTCAATAATCATATTCATAATTAAATTTAATATCAGAAGCGCGTGTTATATTATTTTTCCGGCATACCAACCGACAAGGAAATACTTAAAGTATTGTGAAATCGTTAAGAAAAAATTGAGGTGGACAGATATATATATTTTTAATCCTCCTTCCCCCCCCCCCCCCTCCTCTCCCCCGAGACGATTAAGACAATTTTCAGACTGAAGTCTGTATGTGTTTAAATATGTGTGTCTGTCTGTGTGTGTTTGTGTGTGTATTTTTCCACAGTAGCGTAAAAACGCTTCATCCCATTGTGCTGAAATTTGACATGTAGGCATCATTTGAAATTTGACATGCAGGCATCATTTTTATGCGTTTTAGAATTATGTTTGATACAAATAAATAAATAAAATAAATAAATTTGGTCATGGCAAGAGTTTAAAAGATGGTGGTAGAAATCGGTCTTCCAGAGGACGCTAGTCATACCTACTTCAATCTCGAAATATTAAACTTAGAGACATGAAATTACACGTTATACAGGTGCACGTTACACAGGTGCCTTGTTGGCCCGAATTCACATAGTGAATATTAATCGAAATATATTAATTAAATAGCAAGGCCCTTAAAAGCAGCGACGCTTGCGATGCGTCGATCTTTTGAATTTCGGATTTGAAGGCTCACGGCGACCCGCGTTTGCAATATGATTATTAAATTGAAAAGATAACGCGTGTCCGAAATTCGAATTATTTTTGCGCTGTGTCGCATATTACCAGGAATTTTCGCCAACTGCTCATCGACTTTACTTATGAAATGAATAATCAGATGTAATAGGTATTTGGCTACTTGCCATGGAAGTCTTGGGGTGACAAAACCGTTTTTTTTCTCTGTGAATGAACAGAAACAATAGCAAAAACAAACGCAATGAATTCGTAGTTCAAAATATCATGGTAATATTTTGATAGCAGTATTTAAAGCAATTAAGGAATTTATTAGTTTTATATTAGTAGTATTAAAATGTCTATAAAACACGTTTTATTTGAATAGGCTTTTAATATAAATATTATTTAATAATATAAATATATTTTAATAATTTAAATACTGTTTATAAATATAAATATTTTTTTTTAATATAAATATTATTTATTATTAAAAATATTGCTAATAATCATTTACACTGTACACTGGAAGAGCAAGAGCAGAATGCTTTTGCTCTAGTTCTACGTTCGTTTAGTGTAAATGTACTGTTAGGGACACGGATTAATTACTCTTGAGTCTATTACGGTTAGACTACATAATCTTACTTCGATCTTTCAGCCAGGTTATAGTCGGAGTAGGTGATCCACGAGCCTGACAGTGAAGAGCCAAAGACTCTCCGGCTAAAGAAGACGCATCTTCCGGTTCAGTAATCCACTTCGGTGATACTATTCCATAGTGAATGCAATGAAATTCAAACCGTTCAGATTAATTTCATCTTTTCAACAAAGATGATGCGACAGAAAGAAATTTAGCATGCACCACGCCAATCTGTAGAAAGTCACACATTAGAAAATTGTATTATTGAGAATATTCACCATTTTATTTAGCCATCTACTCCCGAGGCAAGCATATGTTAACGCATTAAAATCAAAATAAAAATAAATTAATTGTGGAAGGTGCAGGGTGCAATTATCGATAAAATTTGTGCTCATATCGGTGTGCAATATTTGTGCTTGGTGCTCGTGTCCTTTGGTGGCTTGTGAGGCGGCTGAAAACATATTTTCTTGCTTAAGTTTCGGAATATTTTTTTTTATGAAAAAGCATGCATATGGGTTAATTTATACATAATTTTGTGTTGTTTGGAAATGGGAGCTAATGGGCTCTTGCTGAGTTGGCCACGAAGATCCATTTTTTTCAGGGTTGGTCAAACTCACGGATCAACATCAAGTGCGAGCCCGGGCAGGACTCTGGCCTTAGGGCTAGATTCCCCTAGGATTCAACCTTCTGGCGCGCCTGGACGATCTGCGCACCGTTACGCGTAAGCCAATCGATTGTGCACTCTGACTAACAGTCGGGGGAGTGGAAGCAGTACTGTTTCCTATAGAGCGGGGCTGGTCGTGGACCTTACAGCGACTGCTCTTGAAACGACCATCGGCTACTCGATCCTGGGTGAACAGCCGGGAAAGGATGCCGTGGTCTGCGATAGATTCGGTTTACACCGTTTCACCGCTTCGTAAAGGAGAGGACCGCGCAAGCGACCTCGAACTCGTAACCAATCGAGAGACCGGAGTAATCTGGTCGCAATTAGAAGTAAGGGTTTGAGTGTAAGCTCGCTGGGTAACATGCCTGGTTATCTCGCGGATAAGGCGTTGGCCTCTTACGGGCATGTGGCGGAGCTTGACGGTGGACTGTTTTGTCCAAGTCTTCTGCGCTCATTTCACGGGACATAGAACCACCAATCGTTAAAACTTCCTGAGGTGACGGGTTCGCCCGTTGTAGTTGACAACTCTGTTTGTTGTTTGGAAATCACGTGGTTGATGGTATATATTGGTGACCCTGCTCAATAATTTCCAAAAATCACAGAACTATAGCGAAATCCGTAGAATTGTCAAATTTACATATCATTTACATTTACATATCATTTACATATATTTGCATATATTGGGGCCTTACCTACATATGTAGTTGCTGTTTTTCACACTGGCTAGTTTGAACTTGGATAATTTGGATTTGAGTTGGAATTTCAAATTCAAATAAATTTTATTTATTGCCATGTTATTCTTTTTTAAGAATCAGCTATTTGTTTGTCTTTAAGTAAAGTTGTAAAGTTAAACATTTGCATTATTATCAAATATGTGATCCTGTGCCGGTGTTTTCTATTACAGCTTCTTGCAGTCTGGCTATACAGTTACCGTAAATGTGTACTGTTAAGAACTGCAACACAGACGAAGAAGCTCGTATAACCGAAGATTTTACTGCAGACTCTTGGTCATCCACCGTACTTGCCAGTCCTTGTTCCAAAAGTTTTTTTTTTCAGGGAAAAAAATCAATTTTGAAGAGCCTGTGAAAAACGCCTTCAAAGCATCAATAATTGGCTCCTGTCCACGAGAGTTCAACAGCAGAAGAATTTAGCACCTTCCATTAAAATTACAAATCTGCATAGATAATAGAACTAAATATTTCTAATAATCTTATATATATAAAAACGAATCGCCGTGCGTTTAGTCTCGCAGGATCACGGAAATCACTCGACCGATTTGAATTATTTTTCCTTCATTTTGATTCAGGGGTGGTTTACAAAAAAAAATATTTAGGAAAAACTCAAAGAAACAACTGAAAATCGAAAAAATCGAAATTGGTCGTTTTGGGAACATTGGCCACTATCTAGATGGCTATCGCGGCGATCGCGGAGACCTGATTGCTAACACCATCACAGGCAATGACGGATACCCATTGTATCGTCGCCGATCAGTTGCGGACAATGGGCAGGCGATCTGCAGTTGTGAAGGTCAAAGGGCAAGATGTAAATGTGGTCAATCGTTAGATTGTGCCTTATTGTCCAAGGTTTTTAAAGCGCAAATCAATGTGGAATACTGCAAATTCATCAACTCGATAAATTACATATGCAAATACGTAAAATAAAGCAATATGGCTGTTCTCGCTGTGAGAAATTCAAACGAGGTGTATTTCAGTATCTGATGTGTCGCTATGTCAGCAGCAACGAGGCGATTTGGCGCATCTTTTCCTTTGCGACATACGAAAGACAATCTACAGTTGTACACTTGGTAATTCTGGAAAGCGGAATTTAGATTCCCCGTGCGTCTGGCCTTCACGATGACAAATCACGCGTGTGGGAAGTTTGCGGAATTAACTTGGAATTTCCGTATTTCGCGCATGGACAACTGTATGTCCCGTGTCCGCCAAGCCATCGGTCGGAAAGCCATCATTTTTGTTTATTTACGCGCCGGAAAACAAAACGGAAAACATATTTTACCAGAATGTTTTGTGTTGAATACGGACTGCATTTATATATTATCATGTAAATTAGATACATTGAATTTATTTCAATCGCAAACAACTTTCATTTAATCACCAAACGAAACTAAAACCGTGCTAAAACCGTACATGATTCGGCCATAAAATAGATTTCAATGAAAAAAATTTGGAAGGTTCATTAGGATTAATAAACGCTTATGAAGAGTTACAATGAAATAAATTTTAGATGGTACGAAGTTCACCGGGTCATCTAGTTAAATATATATTTTTCATACAAAATGTTTAGCCTTAAATTTCCTTTATAGAACAGCAACTCCATAGGTAAGGACCCAATATAAAATGGGTTTTTATTACTATTGATTATATATAGTATTAGATTGCTCAATGCCATAGTACGTTTTGGCAACCATTCTGCGGCAGCGACTGGCGGATGGCGTTTACAGCATTGTTCGGCGAAACTAATAGCAATTTACTTGGCCATCTACGAGTATAATAACATTGATAATGAATGTTTTTTTTTATAAAGGACTGACTGAAAATAAAAACCATTATTTAGTCAATGATAACAATGTTCAATTATCAGTGTCATCTATCGCATTTTTATATATGCTAATTACAGAAAAGTATAATTCGAACATTAAATCATGTAATTATTAAGTATTGCAACCTGTATGCCGAATTAAAATGTACATTTTAGGTTAAATAATATTAAAATCATAAAAGCTATGACTTCATGTTACGTTTGTTATAATATCATTATTTTATTTTGAGATATGATACCGTAATGGCGTATTTAGAACGTCATCTATAGAGCTACTTAAAATAATAGAAGAATAATCAATGTTTAGAACTATGGGTGCCATAAACACGCTGCATTTCGTAGTAAAATCCTATCTGCCAAAACGTAGTACGGTATTGAATCTAACACCCTATTTATTCAATGCTATTATTGAAAGCCAAGTGGTGGTTGGGCGTATTTAGCAGCGCTTGTGTGGGCTGTTTAGTAAGTTTTCATACCTTTTACATTAAGCTCAGTAGAAAAATTCACTTTTGCGGCAGTATTTGATGCGACGCATGTGTAAATTCCACTATGCCTCGAGGAAACGTCTTTGAATACCAGATTGCTGAAGAATTCAGCACCACGCTCTTCAACCTGAATATTTGTAAAACCGATGAGAGTCAGAAAGAGTCACAATGTGACAAATAACGATACATTTTAGAAAACATGTAAGACAAATAGGATCATTTTAAATGACATATCACGAAGGCTCAGCCATAACTTAATATTTATGTCACCTTTTCATAAACATTCTGTTAGCAGCCATTGATATTCAAGTTCTATACGTTATACGAGTACTTTGTGCGGATGATACGGTTAGTTTTCAATTATGGGTGCTCGTTCAAATTCCCGACGCGCATCTAAAACATCATATCATTCTTTATATGTTGTCATTCTTTACATGTTGTCTTTTATATTTTACACGACTGCCCAACAAAAAGAGAGTGTAATGTGTTTAGGGTCATCTATGTATGTTTTCCGTTTCTTTATTTCATCATACCATCTAAACGCTTGAACCGATTTAGAAGTGTATGGTATTGTTAGAATTGTTAAGTCATCCTGGGTGTCTGTATCTTAACTGTCCAAATATCAAGTAAATAGTTGTCTAAATGTCCAAATGTCCAAATGGCAATAAATTAACATAAATTTATCGTGTAAAATGTCTCTTTAAGTACAGTCCCAAAATATACATGTGTATATACGTGGATACATACATAAACCACAAATATTTCATTTAAAAAAACCGTAGTTAAAATTTTTATAAATACAATGATTCTCTTTCTGTAACGGCAGTCATCTTTTTATTTTTTTAAAAATTTATTTACTTGTTGATAGCTGAATAGTGCGCGAAATCTTTTAGCTAGTATAGTGGCATTAATTAAGAAGCAGTTGGTGGTTATGAATTAGTACTGGTCATAAGAAAATAGCTGTAAAAACTAGTGCGACAATGTTTTTTTTTCGAATTTACAAGTTTATTTTATCATAAAAAAAAGAAAACATTTCTGCAGATATCTCACCTTGTATATTCTATCAACAGTAGTGCATGTTACCAAATATAACCATTAAAATAAGAAACAAGTGAATGGATAGTAATATAAATTATAATGTCTATATCATATTAATATATTTTTAAACATTTAACTAAACTGAAAAATAATTTCTGTTATTTTTATATTTTTAGTATTTTGAATTTTTCTATTTTACCTGTAGAGTGGCCGGTATTGGAGCGTTATCCTTATACCAAGAGAAGTATACAGGCATATCTCCTGAAGTCACACTACAGCTGACTTGTGCTCGTTTTCCTTCTTGAAGGTTGGCGGGAAAAGAAAATGGCTCTATTTCCGGTGGATCTGAAAAAAAAGACATAAAATATCATAATTATTAACTTCTATTTTTAGGACTAGATCATCGATTATAGATATCAAATACAAACAAATAGATAATGGCGTAGAAAGGAGATAATTACGGACATAATTTTAATAGGAATTTTGATCAAACAAAATCTTTGTCAAATGGAAAACTGAAACTTCAAAATCAATGCTAATAAAATCTGATTATGCTAAACCAGTGTTTATAAACCTATTTATAAATTTTCGGTAAAAACAAAATAAAACTCATACGCGACCCCCCCCCCCCCCCCACACACCAAAATTGTTTTCCGCAATTTTGGTGTGGGGGTGGGGGGGGGATACAATATAATACAGTTAGGTACAGCATTCCATAAATACAGTAAAAACACTGGCGAAAACCATATTACAGGTAACTATTTTTCTTTTTTAAGCTGTACCTAACTGTATTTAACTTATTAACATACAGCAACCTAACTGTATTTAACTTATAATAGCAAAACACATAATAAATATGTTTCTCTTCCGAAGCTGTAAATGTTTGCATATTATATAAAATAAAGAATTGGAATATTTTCGGTTTTTATTTTTATATGGCCTTAGATCCCCCGGAGCCTCTTAGTGACCCCCCATGGGATCGCGACCCACTGGTTAAAAATCACTGTGCTAAACAGATTGTGTTTGCCAACTAAAATACTGAAACTATAAAATCAATACCAATAAAATGTGATTATGTTAAACCAGTGTTTTTAAATCGCGACATCTTTTTGGTATAAAGAAAATAAAATGCTCACGCGACTCCCCACAGACTATTATCTCTTCCACAGCTGTAACTGCAAGCATCCAATAAATAAAGTTTTTGAAAAATCAATGGCGAAAACTAAATTATTGGTAACTATTTTTCCTTTTCGAAGCTGTACCTCACTGTGTTCACCTTATATCAATATAAAGTTCTGTAAAAGCTATAACAAAACACATAATAATTATGTTTTCTTTCCGAAGCTGTAAATGTTTGTATATTATATAAATTAAGATTTTGTAATATTTTCGGTTTTTATTTTTAGATAGCCTGTCCCACGGGGGTCTCTTACGGGGGGACCTCTTAGGGGATTGCAACCCACTGGTTGAAAATCACTCTGCTAAATTGATTGCGTAATTTAATATGTTTGTTTTTCAAGCAGCAATATCGGAACGGATCGTACCAGTAGTTCATACGACTTGTCCTTCAGAGCTGTTAAAATCATATAGAGTCGTGTGCACAATACAGAATCGAATAATACTCACTGTTCACAACGACTTGGACATCACGGCGAGCCACTTCACCCCTTGCGCCTGTCACAGTACAACTGTAAGAACCTCCAAATGAGGCATCTACTTTTTTAATGTACAAGGCGTCTGCTATGGTACCGCCATCTGTTGTAGGCAGTTGCTCAATTCCATCCCGTTCCCATCGAACATTACTGAAATAAAATAAAAAAAAGCGGTTGAATCACCAAAACACTTTTTCGGTAAGTAGTTAAGGACTGATTTCATTTAAATATTAATTTCATAAATAAAATCGATGAGCGCCCTCTCTCGGCCGGTTAACAAACTTCAAGTGGACAGGCTTCGTTGAAATGCTTCGGGCGGCGCGGTTCGTTTCTCGGCTAAGGGTGGGGTTGGGCCAAGCGCCAAAAGATGGCGTTAATATATAATTGAAATGTATGGCTGAATTGAAATATTATTAGTTGAGCTTGTATATTAGATATTCCAACTAAAATTTCACAGTGTAATTTCGGTTCAGCAATGCATCTGTGTACTGAATTTCAAGTCTCTAAGTCCAATAATCCGAGATTGATATATGACTACTGACTAGTGCGCCGCCCTCCCCGTCTTGGTGGACTGATTTCAACAACAGCCTTTTCAACTCTTGCCATGACCGAATGGTGCCAAATTTCAGCTCAATCCGAATAATTCTTTAAGGACCATGGGACATAATTTCAAAACCATTTTATGAATTAACCATTTAAAAATTATCGAATACTAATAATTAAATAAATATATTTTTTCATTTTCTAGGACATTAGAAACTTCTAATTAGCAAAAAAAAAATATTGTTCAAAAATATACCGTATTTTTTTAAATATCGCAAATGACCAACGAGCACTGTTGATTTTAAATTAATAAATTAAATATTTGTTGTGAATTCTCAAATTTATTTTTTGTCCTTCAGTACGTTTTTTAGTATGTATGATTTCTGAGTTAAATCATAAAATAATTTAAATTTTGGAAAAAGTTGTAAGCTTGCATCTTTATAAACCACAGGGACACTTATGTCCCATAAATTTATACAAATTCTATTAATCCAATTTCTCACAAAACTTGACATACATGTTATTTACATCGCCCTTTACCAGTTTTATGTATCAAAAACGTCCACACTCTACCGCAAAACTTATGGTCCGCAAAGGGTTAAGCGTTTGGAAGCTATCGTGGAGAAATGCACACAGACAGACACACAGAAGCGCGTTCACAATACTTGTCCGTGTTGTCGATTGGTGGGCCATTAAGGTAGAATATTAACAAAGTCAATGAAGAAGGGAAGCCTAAAATCGATACTCTAAAAGCTAAATTAATACTGACTCCTCAATATTTTACATACACGTGGGTATCGATCAAATCGAGCAGTCGATAAACTCCCCACGCTTACCTGATGGGGTATCCGGAATAGGGACAGTGAAGGATGAGCTCTCTGCCTGAAATGGCTCGTACAGGGCCAATCGATCGAACATATGGCGGCCCTGAAAATCATAATAAAAATCAACAATGAAATAAAATCTAACGGGATAAAACGTGTTTCATCCAGTCATATGATTATAAATTTCTAAGCCTTCAAAATAACTCACCATATATATTTAGACGTGCACTATGCACTGCTTCACCTAAGGAATTTCCTGCTTTGCAGGCATATAGACCACCATCTTCGGGTATCACAGAGGATATATTCAGGAAACCGACAATATCACCGCCTTTACTCGTAAATTGCTCGATATTGTACCTGAAAATAAGAAACGTTTAAATGTATTAAGAAGGATGAAATTAATTATATTTTGATCTCTGGCTAAATTAATTTCATTTTGCAGAACAATTGAATATATGCCTAAAAATTCCTAAAAATATGCCTAAAAATTCTTTGAAATCTATATCAGTTTTTAGTAAGGGCCAATTTAGAAAGATTTTTATCCATACCAGATCAATAATAATTCTGATCATAGTCAGGAGCGATTATAATGAATCATTTTTTTGAGAAGTCATATTTAAGTAATATGTGGGCCAATTAGATTTTATATAGTCGCGATAAATGACATTATCTATGTCTAAATATTGGATAGTTATATGACACCAATAAAAGTATTTAATTTAGTTTCCAACTTTCATCCAAATTTTATGTAAAGGCCTTTGGGGCAAAGACTACCCTTTAATGAATATTTAACAAATAAAGCTAAAAGTCTGTAAACCTATTGCTTGTATTATATTTATGCCACAATCTTAAGACGAAACCAAAAAAATAAACATAGTTACGAAAAATAATCCAAAAAATTGCCCTATAGCGTATTTTATTTTCAAAATACACAGTATTGGTCTGCTCGAGTTCCTCTTTATTTTGATGTTACACGAAAAATATCTTTTGTTCCACCTCTTAAATATCCATGCTTCTCCATAAACGTATAGAATATTCGGGACACAATAGGTCTAAAACCATTTTTTAAATATACCAATATACTTACACTTACATGGAACATATCACATACTATATATACATAATAGTGGTTTAACAATCGACCTTCTTTTGTGGTACAGATGAACGGATTGGATTTTTAAAAGGTAAGATCTCTGGTAAAGCGATTGTTTTGCGCATATTTAAGTATCCTTTAACCTTGCCAAGAAGCATTCATGCCAAATTTTAAGAAAATAGTTCTATATTATTCGAATTTGGCATGAATGTTTCTAAAGCATTAAAACGACCTATGTGTTTCTTGAAGCGTTAAAAAGGACTTTTATTTTTCATTTCGTTTCAAGGTGGTGGTGGTCATTTTAATGGTTTTGTTTTTGGACATAATATCTACTGTTCACAGGAGACCTAACTTACATTCATGCTTAATTTAAAGAAAATCGAACAACGCATGGACATGTCTCTATGGTTCACAATAGATCTAGCTTACATTCATGCTTAATTCGAAAAAAAACGAACAACGCATTTGACATATTCTTGGTAATAAACTTATTTACGAATATAGACGAAACGCTTCAAGGCCGAATTGAAACGAAATCTCGCTATACTCAATCAAATTATTTTAGGTATTTCAGAAATACGAGTATTTTTTTAAACTTTCATACCATTTACAGTTACGGCACTCCTTATTGTCTAAAGGCGATTATCTTACATACGGTCGGCTTTTGTAACATCACATGGCAGTACTCAGACGGTCATCCAATTACTGACCACACCCTGCGCTTCTTAACTTCGATGATCTGACGTTAACCAGTGTGTCGACAACTACGGACGTTATGTGTTTCAACCAGCTAATTAATATTGGTTGTTTCAAAATAAAATATGATGTTGGTAATAGATAATTACCTCAGGCCCCGGGATAGACCACTGATTGGTTGCCCGTCGAGAATCCATGTGAAATGAGGAGATGGTGAACCAGTTGCTGAACATCTCAAAGACACTGCGGGACCAGGTCTCAGAGCCTGCTCTATGAATGTATACTGAAGTTCAGGCGCGGTATCTGAAATGACAAATTATCTTCTATTAAAACGTTGTGCAACTTCTTATTATCCATATCACATAATCGCTCATAATCAATACATTGTCAAGGTTTAAAATAAAATATCGTAGTTTTTTATGCTTTCACGTGATTATTTTTTGTAATTTTTTATACAATAAATACAAAATAAAAAGTAAATTTTTGAATTACATTTTTTTTTCTAAAACTTAGGTTTTTGTGTAAAATTATCCAGGAAATCTAGGATTCCAAATCTGTTGTTTCTGTCTAAGTCATACCCTGTTCAAGTAGTTTAATTCAAGGCGTCTATTTCAGCAAGATTATTCGTTTTTTGTACAATTTACTACCAAAGGCTTGTACTTTACTTGTAATTGTAATTTAAACTTGCAAATTGAAAGTTTTGAGAAACTCTTAAATATCAGTAGTTAACTGAGAGTGTAGGTCCTTTCTATTAAATTGACTTCATTCTACGTTCCTCCAGCTACATATTAACCAAAGGTTTCTGCTTAGAAAATAGTAGAGTTCAGGAATCCTTTGATCTTTAGTCCAAGGAATTGCAAAATACCCCGCATCAGTCCCTTCGTTTGACTTTGAGTCATCTGTGTAAACAGTTATTTTATCTGATGTCTCTGTATTAGCAAGGTCTTTACCCACAGGACCCTCAGGAATTATTGTAGAACCATTTGCTGAAATAGAATATATATTTTTTTTTATTTTTTTATTTAGGTACATAGGATTAGGTATACAGTTCATTCATAGGTCATGTAATCTTATAATAATTATATAAATTATTTAATAATTAATATAGGGAGGTTTAACACATCTTACATGACCTTTACTGCCAATAGCACATCTAACTAGGCGATAATTTGGCCCGTCTCTAGATGTGCATATTTTTATGCAATTTTTAGAAATGAATTGTTTTTTTTTAAATAAATTATTTGGACCCATCACCTGTATATACACATAAATATACCAATTTTATAAAAAATATAGCTATGTAATAAATATATACATTTATAGTTGTAATTTAATAAAATTTAATTAAGAAAAATAGATAAGTGATACTAAATAAATTGTCGTGCGTTGCAAAGAAGTTGATCAGATTTTACATATCCCTTGTTAAGTAGCCATCTATTAAGGTTTGCTTTAAATATTTTTATGTTAGGATAATTTTTCATGTCTTCACTAAGGGAATTATATAATTTTGGGGCTATGTAGAATATATGTCTCTGGGCAAATTACTATGGATGATGATGGTGATGAAATGGGAGGGATAGCCTGTCTTGTAGTTACCCGTAATTAGTCCTAATTTTGGCTTTTTTGGCTTACTCCCTCTATTTGCCACCACTTCTTGCTAAATAATACTTCTTGCTCTTGCTCAAATAATATGTATATCATCTAACAAAAAATCAATTGGTAATCAAATTTTTTTTTTGGGAGAGGAACATACAAAAATGATCGACAATATGTATCCTCGAGTTATAGCCGCTCGCTTCTATCGCCAACTGTCCTTCGCCAATAAAGGTAATAGTAATTTGAAGTATGTTATTATTTTATCATGCTGTCTACCTCTTGACATCCCCTTTTCATGTTTACATGTGATGGATGTTTTGATTAGGAAACTACTTCAACAATTATTAACATACATACCACCCAATCTTATTTCAGCCGTTGCCTGTGCGTTTTCTAGGTCATTTTTTATGAAGCACTGATACATTCCTCGGTCGGTACGGTAGACGCTAGCGATAATAAGCGTATTCTGTTCAGCCAGACGAATCCTACCACCATCTCCGGACAGAATTGGAGCACCATTATGGTACCATTCAATCTGACCGGCAGGAGAACCGCCCGTTGTGCAGTTGAGAGTTGCAGAACCACCAGAATTCACAATCTGAAATGAAAGAAATAATTGTATGAATCAACATGATGAAAAAAGCGAGTTACCTAAATTCTACTTCATCTAATCGTACAATCGCTACGATGATTAGCTACGGCATGTAGTAGGTAACTCAGGTGTATTACGGCCATAGCCATACTAGAATAGACCAAGCGACCAGCCTAAGAAATCGATAGAGGAATGGAAAGAGATAGGCTGCATATACTCCCCCCCCCCCCCCATATATCCTTGTTTAGTCGCGTACAGGCGGGACAAACGTAATTATATCACTATGGCAACGCTTCGACGCCATAATATGAGTGATATGTGATGATAAACGCACATACTCGACTAGACAAGGATAGAGGGGGGGGGGGGGCGTCGGGCATATGCAGCTACTCTTTCAATTCCGCATTAACTCACAGCCCACCTTCGTAATCCCGCGGTCTATTCTAGTATGACAATGATGACGTCTCTAAAGCGATTGTAGGATTCGTCTACATTTCCGGTTTTAGTGGGTCCAATTTGCCTGGACAAACCCAGACGGGTTTTCCCGGATAAAGACAGGGTTTTAAGTCGAGGAAGTCAGCTCGGGTTTTTGGTATCGTCAGGGGAATTTGCCGACTCAAGCCCCTAAGTAGCGTTTATTGTGTCACGAACCCGCATCGGCGCTGACTTGGCGCCCGAAGACTTCGAACAAGTAAATATATTAAAAAAGGATATGCAAAACGCCTGCCATCATAGAATGTGAACTATTGTATTTATAATTATTTTTCATACGGTTTTCATACGAAATATTTTGTGGTTTATGTATTTATCTATATAGATACATGTATATTCCCGGAATGTACTCAATCAGACCTTTCATTTGACACTAAATACGATATATATATGTTCATTTATTAGCATTTGTACATTTAGACAACTACTTACTTAAGATTTGGACACTCGAGAAGAAATAAATGTGAAGTTATGGTAAAAGAAATAAACGAAAAACTTAAATAAATGAACCCTGAACACATTACACTTCTGTTTTGTTGGGTAGTCGTGTAGAAATCTTACCCAAATAGGTAATCGTTGATCGTAATCTCTGTTTTTTAATTAATCTCTAATATTTTTTACAGGAAGCTGTCATTATTGACCCTTTACTGAACTATCGTGCATTTTCAACGGAGAGCTATTCATATGGATGATTCGAATTTATTAAATAGAAGCATGTATTTAAAGAATTTAAAAGCCACATAATTAATGATTAAGATCAATGCATACAAATTACAGTGAAAATATTTTAATCAATATCGGAGTGCGGAGTTGTAAATTAACGATATATATGTAAATTTCTACTTTCCGGTCTATCATGAGAACGTAGAACTAGTATATTCGCTTATACATTTGACAGGTAATAAAATTTCAGTCTACCCTGAACAACGGTGGCTATGCATCGATTTTTTTCGCTAAAACATAGGCTTAGTGTGTGGCTGTTTACTGTGCTCTACAATCACCTTTCGACTGATCATAGCTTCTTTTCGTAGACAACCTACTTTTTAAATATACCTAAAGCCTTCCAACTTCCGTGCTAAGACTAATAATGCATGATGTGTGTGGAAAGAATCCGACTAGGTTTCTAAACATGGCAACCAGGTAATAACCTCCACCTGAAGTTTATCTTTTCTTACATACTGCAATATCCTAAAAGTATGATTTTACTTTTTATACCAGACTTTTCTGTGGATTTATAACTATATATATATACAATTTGTGGGGCTTTTGTTTCTAGATCTCATTTGTCAATTTATATTCGTGATCAAAACAGAGCGTTATACTTATACAAAATGCTATAGATGTGTACCAGTTGTATATTGTTAAAACCTTTTAGTGTATTGCAAATCTAGTTACCTTCGTGTAATGATTACCTACTCAAACATGGCCGATGCTCAGCTTCTGATACCCCTCCTAAATCTAAATTTACACGACCACTTGCCGGGTGATCGTAAACCGTAACCATAACCATGGCCGCGTGAAGGCAGCCCGTAACGCGATATTTGATCTTAGGCTCGGTGTAGACTGGTTGTATTATGAATATTCGCACGCCTGTTGTAGCAGAGAAAAGAAAATTTCTGGCAATTTAACAGTCCACTGCGTGCGTTGAGTTAGAAATATATAATTTTAAACTCCCATCAAGATAAAAAATAATTGTATGGAAAATACAAAACAAAACAAAACCCTTTAATAATTACAAAAAAATGTAAACAACGGCGAGATTTGCTTAGTAATTTCTTACAGCCAACCGATAATTTTGAGAGATACATTTGTGGATGAGAGAATTAATTGGAAGAATAAAAATAAAAACAAAACGTTTTCCAGGAAACGATAATTATTTATTTTATAGAAACGGTAAAAGTCACACGGCGTCATATCTGATAAATACGGTGCTTAGTTGAAGACATTCATGAAGTTTTTGGTCAAAAATAAATGTATAAGTATCGATGTGTCGGACGAGGCATTATCGTTGTGTACAATATGCAAGAATTATCGTACCGCGAATCTGCCTTTCCTGACAAATTTATCTCGCAGTCGCCTTATAACATCCAAAATAATTACTTGCCCGGTGGCATAGTGGTTAGGTCGCCTGATCTAACTTTGTAAGGTCTCGTTTTCGATTCCTTGCTGGTTACTATTTTCTGTTGGGATAAAATTAACGGAATTGCATTTCAAGTCTGTCGATCGAATGCAAGAACAAGACATACACTTACACACATGTAATATACACATATATACACACTTGAGTATATAGGTTCATAGGTTTTAAGAAATTGTTGTATGACAATAAACCCGTCTATTGTGACATTTCACAATAAAAAAGTATAAATATATAATATTGATTGTTGACTGCTTTACGCTCTGCAGCTCAGGGAGAAATTTGGAGTGGATAGTTAATAAACATAGTTATGATGTCGATTTTCGAGCGACTTTGACATGATTTTTCTCGGATTCAACTGGCTATCATACCGCATTCCAGGACTGTTGTAATGATTTTCTTGAATATATGGTCCGCAATGCCTAGCACAAGCACATCCTCAGCAACCTGTCATAATCTCGAAGAAAATCGCAGAGCACACGAATCTAACCATTGTAAACAAACTGTTGGACAGATTACGCCAAAACTCTTCTCGACAATTAAATATATCGCTGTTACCTTAAAGCAATTTGCTTGCATAATTTCTTCTTCGACTTTTTAAATAAACAAATCCAGTTATTTATTTGTCTACATGACTAGCATAGTCGCTTGAGAATAAAAAACCTCGTCAGTCAGTTCATTGCTTCTACTCGGTCTTCTACTCATTGCTTCTACTAAATTTTTAACCGGTTGCATAAAAACATATTACTTAAGTAACTGTAATAAAACTACAGAACTTTCTCACTTATCTTACGATAATAATAATTTTCAGTTTCACCGGAGATAATTTTCGCACAACTCAAGAGCAAGTTTTTAGCCGATACTCGTTGCTCGCGTTACTTGCGATACTTATTCTTCATTTTTTCATACGTTATTTTATTATTTATTTGGTAAGAGCGTACTTAGTGATGTCGATATTTGATCGTTCTATCTCCTATGAGGTGAGCGTAGAAGACTTGGGAAATAACAGTCCACTGTCTAGTTACGCCACTCGCTCATAAAAAGGCCAACGCCTTACCGCGAGAAGCTGGGTGTGCAAACAGCGGACCGACATTCGCGCTCTTACTGTTGCGGCCAGATGTATCCAGCCACACGACTGGTTACGGGTTCAAGGTCGCTTACGCGGCCCTCTCCCTTATGTAGCGGTAATTCTACATCTACCGAATCTATCGCAAACCACGGCATCCTTTGTCCGGCTGTTCATCCGGTATCGGGTAGCCGATTTGTCGTTTCAAAAGCAGTTGCCTTAAGGATAACAACCACCACCGCTCTATAGGAAACAAAGCCGTTTCCAGACTCCGCCGAGTATCTGATGTAATGCACAGTCGATTGGCTGACGCCACACGGTACGCAAACCTCCCAGGAGCGATTCCCAAAGTACGATTTCAAGGGGAACTCGCCCGCAGACACAGAGTCTTACCCGGGCTGGCACTTCTGCTTGGAGGCTACCGGATAGGTGCTGACCTGTGCGTTGGACCAACCCATTAGCTCTTTTTAGCTCCTAACCCATTAGCTCCTATTAGGCCCATTAGTAAAAGCGTAGGTACATATTCAAGGGTTTCCTGGTAAATAAAGGTTTACATGTTAATATACCTGGGCGTGAAGGCGATAATATGAGCGTAGCTTTAGCAGCCGTTGCTCAAAGGGGGTTCCTAGTACGCACGCGGCAGCGCAGTGAGAGTGAGCGTCAGGCGGGCTTGCGAGTACTTAACCATAAAGCGATTTTCAGTCTTATTGGTGTCTGAATCCATTACCGGGGAGATAACCCCCGACTGCTCGCCGGCATCAGTCGTAAAGCCGAGGCGAGTGGATTTACGGAAATCCAGATGCGAGGGAATCAGCGGCGCTACGAGATTGGCGCGATAAAGCGAGTAAGCATTCGCGACACGTACGCGCGGGCCTCACCGAATCTTATTATCGGACCTCGGCGCGCCGTGACGCGACGTCCGCGTCAGCCGCCGCAGCCCTCGCTGCCGTTATCGTTTCTGATTATATCGCCCACACCACCAGTGTGGGAGCCCATTTCAGTTCGGCTTGCACCTAACTTGCTCTTTAGATGCCACGTCGGTCGGTCAGTCAGTCGGTCGGTCGGTCGGCCGGACCGGGCGACCGGACTCCGTCTCCGACGGCGCCCCTGCCGTTTGCTGCCCGTTTTTTCTTTTTCTTTTTTCGACATGCCGCATGGAGCATAATTTCCACCGCCTCATCATTGCAATTAAAATAATAATATATTATACTATGTAAAAAATTAAATATGTTACCGCTTAGTCTCCTAGTTTAGTTTAGTAATTAAGTAATTAATTGTAATAATTTTGAACTTTAAATAAACGGTTTACGGCGTGCCGGCGGGTGCTGAAGCCCGGAGAATCCCTCATAAGGTCTCCGTTCGCTCACCCCTCACGCGCTACCCTTCCGGCACGCGTGAGGTTGTCGTTGCATGACATCCTGGGCAGATAAAACGACCCACGTCGTTAGAACTGCCCGGGTGGTGGGCGGGGTTTTCAACCCTCGCCTGTCGCCGCGTAAATATTGAATGTTATTGAATGAATGCACCTAACTTGCTCTTTAGATGCCACGTCGGTCGGTCAGTCAGTCGGTCGGTCGGTCGGCCGGACCGGGCGACCGGACCGGCCGGCCGGACCGGCTGACTGGCCAGCCGGTCGGATCGGTCGACTAGCCGGCCGACCGACTGATAGACCGTCTGACCGGCTGACCTAACGACTGACCGACCGACCGACCGACCAGCCGACCGACCGACAAGCCGAACCGACGAAATCGCAATACTGAAGTTGACCGCTATCGAGAATATTAATCCCAAACATTTAATCGTCAATCGTGACTAATGATTGAAACTAATTAATGGTTATCCGTTGATTGGCGATTAAATGAATCAATCGTTAGTTGTCAATCGCGATTAACGTATTGAATCGTCAATATAGTTCGGCGCATTATGATTAATATAAAATAAACCTCCTCTGTTTTGACAAATAGCCTCACAACGTTTAGGCATGCTTTCCACCAGGTTTTTTGCATATTGCACGGGTAAAGATAGCCATACTTTTTTATTTCAGAACATAATTGCTTGAAAGTATGTTTACCTTACGCCTTTCACTGAGATGATGGAACACTACAGAAATTTTCGGTGGGGTTGTCTTCAAGTGACTGTAAAGGTCATTTTAGAGTTTCGATGTTATTTTTTCGATGTTTCGATGAATTTTCCATTCAGTACACAGTTGGCTGCGATGTTTGGGGTCATTGTCCTATTGTCCAAGATGAATTATTTTCTCCGAACCATATTCTTGCAGACTTCCCGAACCACATTCTTGCAGACTACTTTTTAATATTTTTTTAACATCAATTGAGCATCATTTTTTTGTATACAAGTTAAAGTTTTAAAACCGAGAGAACAAAAGCACCCCCACACATGGATTTTAACTGGCTTTTTTACCATTCACTGTATCATGTTAGTGCTTTTAGAAGCCCACGCTTGCTTCCTAGGAAGCGATGCTCAAAAAGATGCCTCCTATGTAAAAATAATATTCTCTCAATCTTTGCCGATATTTTTTTCTACCCATTTTAGTCGTATTTTCATGTGTTTCTCTGACAGAAATGGTTTCCGTAATACTAGTCGATAGGTGACATGATATCATTACAGCCGTCTTGAGATAGACATTCACTCCTTTTTAAAAATAATTTTCTGAGTCTGGCATAATGTTAGTTCAGGATTTGGTTCAAACAACTTTAAAATCGTTTTCTCCTCTTTACTACTTGTAACATGGTTTTTACCTTTTTTCACAGCTTTATGTCAGTTTACCCAATTTCCTACAAACTCTGTCAACTTTTTTATATAATGAGCAGCTGCTGAATTTTTAGGATGGGTACAAAGAACCACAGCTGCAACTCTTTCACGTATGAGTAACTCAATTTTAATTATGCCTGACTGCGATGGCGCAGTACCATTTTCGCTGTGACGCGACACTTTCGCTGTGACGCGACGTAGTATAATCCCCCTCCTATGTAATATTAAAATCGCGACTGATTTTTGTAATTACTTTCCGCGATATTATTCCAACGTTCTTGTGGGATAGAGTGTATATGTGAGGAATAATTCACTGAAACTATGGTATACAACGACGCAACGATGGAACAATGGGAAGAACTGACAAATGATACGGAATTATACAAGAAAGCAATAGTAATATATTATTTAAAAGAAATTGGATCAGGAGATAACGATACTAATAGCGAAATAAACTAAGAAAGGAAGAATATTACTCTGCTTCCCTCGCCCTAATTCTTAACTTACCCATTTATCCATTATTGGATTCGGGTTGTTTATATTCCCTTTTTATGTATCATAAACATGCATGGAACAGATGTCTCTATTATAAACATACTTAATGTGCCCCATATGTATACCACTGCACCTGGTTAGCGGACTCCTGGCTGGGGTGGTACGATCTAATCTAGTCTAAGAAGTAAATTCCAGTTCGATAGTCAAAATCAGTGGTTTTCAACCGTTTATTCGATTCCTTCAGCTACAACTGTAGAAGAGACTAAGGTGGCGTGGGGAGGGGGGAGGGGGTCGAGAGAACTAACTTACAGTCTAAGGGGGGTCGCGGAAGGGTTTTATTTGATTTTACCACAAAGAGGGTTGCGGTCTAAAAAAGGTTGAAAAACACGGGTCTACATATGTACGAGTAAATTGTAAGGTAGAGCCAGTCTATCCATTTTTATGCCAGTCAGAAATACACGGTGCTTAATTTTCCAGAATTAAATTAGATTATACCTCTCTTTAAAGATATTATCCTGAAATTCTAAATATACTTTGTAACAAAAAAAGTGATTTTGAGTAGGGGAAGGTGGTAGTATAAAACGCCACCACGTATCACCGTGTGGGGAGGAGAGAGGGGGGGGGGGGTTAAAAAGTTGTTAAAAACATCACGTGATTAATGGTTGGTTTATTTTGTATGCCCGATGTCGTACCGTGAATGGCATAGAGCTCCTGCACTCTGATTATATCGTTCTCCGGCAGTGACAACCCTAGCTAGCTGGCTCCCTTGATGGAGGGATAATTAAAACTCAATTAAGCTCGATTGGCTAATTTCGCGTCGGCGACAATTCCGTTTCTCCTAAAAGGCCGCAGGCTGTAATGGCACCCAGCAATAATGATAGGTTACATTATTTTAGGCCGCATCCCTATTAAGGCAGTGGCATGAGCGTCTACTAGGGTGGGCTAAAAGTTTGATACATTTTCATGAGATGATGCCATGATTTAAAGTAACGTCAATTCAATTTCAAACTGGTATCTATGTGGCGGTAAATTTAAAGGATATGGTTCCTTAAAATTTTATACATTTCATCTTAAGCATTATATATTCCACCACAGACGTTTTCATCTTTTACACATATTGTGAAATTTGCCATATTAATAGAAAAAAAACCCGCGAAGTGTGTTTCACTCGCGAGCCGAGGGTTCCGACCTTCCAAAAATAGTACCTGCTAAGAAACATTTTCATAAAAAAATATTTCAACAGCAAAAAAATGCACTGCGTTGATATATTTTTTTTAGTTTGCGTTATAATTATATTTGAGTCTAAGCACCTTTTTTAAATAATATACTGTAATAAATTTATTGCCAAAAATGTTCTTGGAAGTGTTTTTTGATTTTTACAGTTTAGGTTTGTAGAGATTTTTAAACTTCAACAATAAATTTCAGCGGTACCTACTTTTAAAAGAGCCCTTTCACAAATCTGACCCTCTTTGGCTGCCTATATTAACAATATGGTTTTTTACGTTTAACTCTTGGGCTCTATGTGGGCAACCAACAGTATTGGGTCAATCGTCAATATTTTTCAATCGAATTGATTTAGTCACGACTAATTTAGTCGTCTTTCTGTAATCTGTAATCTGACCGAATTCGAGGTTATGAATTTTCAAATATTTTACCAATTTAAATGATAATGATTTAGTTTTAGTTTGAATATTTAACACCTTACTGACTACTTTGAGTGTTACTGTGAATAGTTTTTAGTACGTATCTATTAGAATTATTGACTATTTCAGTTGTTAGGCTTCTATTTTGATCATCCAACTTTTTACTGACTAAACGAAAAAAAAAATATTTGAAAAATTTTATGTTTTGAAAAATGTTATAAAAAAATTTTGAGCGCGTTGCCTAATCTAGCGGTAGGTAAAATAACGTGAATATTGTTTTTTCGCGATATTTTATCTATTGCTAGATAGCGCGGCGCACTAAACGCATTTCAAACTTGTATTTATCAGTCAAGTTTTTCAAAATTTCCAAAGAAAAAAAAAACAAAAAAAAAATGTATGAAAAGTTTCTTATTTGCTACTGAATCACCCACTTCAAAGATGTCACTAATTAAAAACTTACCCTGTAAATACGAAATATCATATACATAATACGTACGTACGTAATCGCGGACCCCACAAAGAATAAAACCGAAAAATTTGTATCGACATGTTCTCAATCACCCGTCAAAGAAGCGAAGAAGCCTTTCAGATTCGAAGCGAGACGCAAATTTTTATTCTGAGTGGTTGTTATTTTTTGTCGTCTGCTGGATCCCGCTGAAGTACGTGATTAAACATCTGGGGCATTCATGTCTGAAGCATGCTGAAGTGTGCGTTTGATGTTTGTCAATTGGATTTCTGGGCGGGCTTGACACTGGCGCTGGAGGGTGAAATGCGTGAAGATCACCAATTTAGCAGCAGTGTCGCAGGTGAATGGAGGCGACAGACTAACGGCCCATAACAGGTACATTATAGTCGTGCTAGATATTCTACTAGCAGCAGAAAACCTTTTTATAACCGCTTGCTATTTAATTCTTATTCGGAATGTGGCCTCCTCCTTTATGCAATTTTAACTGTTTGATATTAATTCCCTTATCTGGGAATTCATCGTTTTATTTCCCATTATTGATTTTAACGGCGATCGACACAAGAAATATTAGGAAGTAATATTATATTCCAAAAAATATATTATATGTATATATATATACAAAATTATATTGAATAAGATATACAAAAATATATATATACATATATTATTTACTCGTCTGCCTGTACCAAAATAATATTAGCGCACGTCGCCCAAGGCCCCACGTCAAGCCAGTCTTGACGTGGGGCAGTTTACGCGTAAACTGATCGTAATTCCCTCTTTCTCATAGTTTTAAGGGATTTCTATCTTTTTTTGGTTTTAGTGCATTGGTGCATTCAATTCAGTATTAAGTATTTAGTATTCAATTTATTCATTCAGAATATACAATAAAAGCATGAATTATCAATTAAAGCTAATTATCGCAGATTAGAATTCGCCAGTTGCTAGTAATATATTAATATAAGTAGATATAAAACTATTAAAGCAAAAATATTAATTTGGCAATAGCGTTAACTAAAGTCGGCTTTACACAGCAGACAAATAAAGTTAAAAAAATACAGCTGAATCTATGTACATGAGTATACATATAAAATATATAATTATTATAAGAATATTAATAGTCATCTTAGGCACTATATACAAAAAATAATCACACAATAGAAAGTATCAAATCAAAATTGGAAAAAAAGAACAACGTATGTATATGGTCAGGTATGTTACGTTAAACATTGTAATCTGCATATTAAATAATAAATTCATAATATTATTATTAAACAATAAATACTAATATGAGGTACCTGAAAGTTACATATTATTGATATTCCCATTTGAAAGAATTGGCGTGCTCAAAAAAATCACCCAGCTTATAGAAAGCATATGTGGATTGCAGCTTTTGTTTAATAAATCTTTTAACGTCTTTGTTTCCATCTTTCTTGTGGAGAGTGGTATCTGGTTAAAGAGCTTATAGCTCATAAATATCCAAAGGACTTTTGTGTCTGCGTAAGGCGTACTTTAGGCAGGATAACATCATCACGTCTGCGTGTATTGTGGGAGTGCATATTCCCGTTTACCCCTTGTTCGTTAATATTAGATTTAACATATAGTAGACATTTTAAAACATATTCAGACGTAAAAGTTAGTATTTTGTACTTAATAAAGTATGGCATGGGGCGAGGAACAGAATCTTTGAAGAGGCCTGCGATCCCATATTGTTATCTCGATGGTTTCAGATCGGACATCTACAACAAGAATTACATATTGAAAAAGCTGATCAAATGTAAACCAAGACAAAATTAAACCAGGAAAACAATAAGTCAAGACATAATAGTCATTATTTTAACATGAGCGTTATGATTGTTGTACGCACACACCTAAGCACTGATTTTTGTGTACAGCCACAGTAGACAGAAAGGAAGAGTAGGTTAACTGTTATGCGGTTTTGAAGCCGCTTAATCTGTTTATTTTGCATATTTCCACGGTTTGGGGAATGTCACCAAAGTCAAAAAGATTTTTTCTCCTCCAAAAAAAAATAGTGGTACGCAGTTTATATAGAGTTCGTAGAATCAGGAATCATGACTCTATTTTCTTCCTTCATCTACCAAAATATTATGTACGCTCGTAGACACCTAGCAGAAGTTCCAGTGAAAAGTGATTATCATCATCACGATACGAGGAATAAATCCAATCTCCACATAAACCGACAGCGACTTAGCAAAGTGCGATACAGTTTTATTCACCAAAATTTGTCCTTCTATAATAAGATTTCAGAGCAAATGAAAAGTCTTGGAGAGGACCAATTTAAAAAGATAATTATAAATATTTTGGTGAGAAACCCAATTTATGGTACTTATAAGGGAGTTTGAAAATTCCGAGTTTATTTTCCATCTTGATAATTAGTAAAATTTGTAAAATTTTAAACATAACGGTATTAAAATAGCTGACATTCTAATTCTCATATAATTTAGTATACATCTATTTATGTTTAAAAATACGAAGGCATATTGCTGGATTGACAATAAATTATTTTAAGTTGATTATTCTATATAGAATTTGCATTTCTAATTGAATATATTATTCTCTCTTACTATTTAATGACATTAGTATATTTTGATTATTTGTAAGTAGGTAATATTGAATATAATAATACAGCCATGGCAATTATCATGATAGTTATGTTTTTAATAATTAAATTTTAAGCATTTAATTTTGTGACGCATCCAAGTATAGGAATGTCTATCTACTGGAGTAGTTGATTGTATTGTATTGTATTGTAACTCGAGCTCGTTTTCCAAATAATTACCTACGCTGCGCCGATCCACAGGGTAATTATCACCACCACCACAGCCAACAGGCTGTCACATCACATACACAATTGATAGGTGGTGACTGGTAGCCCGTCAGAGCAGAAATGCAATTCTTTATAATTATTATGTACATTTATGTATTTTTGGTTTATAGCCAAGAGAGGTTCCCAAAATTTTACTTTAACAGAATATATGATAATGTCTCGGCAGCGTACTTGAAATAATCACTTACGTTTTTTGAAATAATAAACGCTCGATAGGGCTACCTACTGCCTACTGACTGTCACACTTGGGTTATGTATTTGATAATTTTACATAAAATTTAAAGTAGTGAAAGGATTAGGGGCTTTAGGAACGTATGGAGGAAATGGACTAAGAAGTGTTTAACAAAAATGCATGTTATGCCATTTTAATAAAATACAAAACGTAAACAACGTTTTCTAAAAATTATTAACTCCTAACTAAAAATATAGATGAAGTTAAGCATCCATACACTTAACAATACTGTTTATATCGTCGTGACATAATTATGTGGGTAATGCGCGGGAGCGTCCCGCGCCGACCGTAAGTAACCGCGGGGCACTCGCTACTGATGGTTGCCGAGGTACGCTGAGAATTCGAGGCGCCTAGGTATAACTCGCGTTTCGGCCGTTTGTATGAAAACGTTCTACTGTTGTTATTTAATTTTATACTGTGGTACAGCTCGGGTTTTATATATGAAACTGGTTGAATGTATTTAGGACCCACACACCAGAGGTTATTAATTGCTATTATAGATGGCGCTTTAAACTAAAAATTGCGTCATCAGAAAAAAGTAATAGGATGCTGTTTTATGTGAATGAAAAAGATGTGCCATCAGTGCTGAAGTTGCGACGTGCCAACATTGCGACTAAAATTAGTCGAATTTCAAATATTACAGTTATAAGAATTTATGCCAGAGCTTGTAAGCAATGCTATGCCAGAGCTTGTCAAAATTATTGATGTATTGTTTACAAGCTATAAAAGTTTCTTATTATTTTCTACTTTTTTTCCTTCATTTTTCAGAATATTTAAATATATTCGTTGCTGTTGTTTGTTTTAAATTAAAATACCTATTACATATACCTACTAATCAATATTATATATATTTTTTAATGAAATAAGTATTTTTAAATCGAAGAGTTTCCTTTGGGTCACCCTACGTACTTAGAATACTTTCGATCGGCTAAAGATATAATAATCGACGTGTACTCCAATGACATACAAATAGAGGTTATATGGCCATATACTATGCTTGACCGCTTGTGGTTACAAGGAAAGAAAGAACATCCAGAACACGCTCCGTTTTTCTCGTACTAATAGTGTTGGACAATCGCCTGGACGGTTTCTGAAGAGTCGTCTCCTTTTCTTGACCTTCTCAATTTTTATTCTAGATGTTGCCGCTCAGAATATTCAAAACTCGAATTATTCTTCTCATTCTTATGTTTACTCCTTCTAGAAGTTTTTAAAATATTTTACTATCAATAAATTATGGTAATCTCCTATAAATTATTTATGGTTTAGAGTTTTATCATGTCAAATTTGTATTTTAAATGCTGCTAAACTTTTCTCTAATAAAAAAACGCGGTTTTGTATGTTCTAAAGTGTACCCAGAGTGTAAAAACTAGAAACGTATAACAGTTAACGTGTTTGTTTAAAGGAATAATAGTATGAAAGTTCAAGTCGTTAATCAATGTCGTATTAGAATTATACTCATTCGAAGTTTTGAATATTATGATGATTTTGTTTTAAAAAATAGTTATTGAGTCTTGTTAAATAGTGTGCATATTGTAGTTAGCTATATATTTAGAATATCTGAAGTCGTTATTTAAATCAACAGTTCAAATCCAATCCAATCGTAAAGCAAACATCAATGAAGTCCAGTTACACAGCCAGAAAGTAAAAAGAAAATCACAGAAAAACAGAAAATACTTACTAAAATAAATAAATAATAACCTAAGACAAAGAAATGACAGCTAGTCTTGTAAATTTTTCTAAAAAATGAACTTTTAGAAGCAGAAAATGTTACTTTTGGGAAACAGGTTTTTTCTCCCTATTTCGATACTGCTGAATTCGAAAATGCCGGTTGCCCAAGCGAGATCCTTCCGGAAGTGAAATACCCAAACATGAGTATTAGGGTGCTGTAGCCATCTTGAAAAAACCTAACCAATGTTTTACAGTGTATTTTTTAATTTCTCGTGCTTAAAAACACACAATTATACATTTTAGACGCACTCTTATGTCAAATTGGGCTTTGACGCGCCGATTTCAGGTTTCGGTGCCATATTAGCCGCCATCTATGGCTCAATATCGTAAAAATAGATAGGCCAATCCACCATCATCTCCGAGACAGTCGCGTAGTAGCGTGATACCAAAGCATTAGGCGTCGCGGCATCGACCTTTTGTCGGCGTGATCTAATATTACGGGCGCCCTTTTAACGCTACAACGATAATGATTTCAATCCAGTGATTTAGGATTCGGCATGGGTTGTTTCAACCGATGACTGATTGTAATATGCTTACCGGATATTTACGAAATAGGTACCGCGCGGTAAGACGTAATAGGACATTGCACCGAATGAAGGAGTTTGTGTTTAAGTATCATTCAAAATTACATGTTTTATAAGTATTAATAATATAAAAGTTGGTCAACATTATTAGTACGAGAAGTAGTAATAATATCAAAAGATAAAAGTTGTAAAGGATAACATTATGTCCCAATGATCTCTTGAACACTAAGTAATATTAATAGGAATGTCGATTATCTATGAGGTAGTAATTGCCTATAGATCAGAAGAGAGCGAAGATAGCGTTTTCTACTTTGTGTATATAAATAAGAAATAGAACTGAACTACAAAAACCTATTTATGAAGGCACGCGAACTTTGCAAGCAATACAATTGGCAGTTTTTATGGGTACGTCAAGGAAGGATTCGCGCGAGAAGGATGGAGAAAGCACCGGTCCTATCAATATCCACCGAAATCGATCTGAAGAAAATCGCAGGACCTGCATAAATCTTACAGTCACGGACTATGATACTGTCTTAATGTTCTTCTCTTTTTCGTTTTCTTTCTTTTTACTTTTAACTTTTTTCAATTACAAAGATTTCTATAATTTACTATTGGTTCACCGGTCATACGTTTTTCTTATCTTAAACGCTGTTATACCATCATAATCTCTCGTACTCCACATACACATACACACAACATCACACATTCGCACAAATTCTCACAAATACACTTATGTATTCTGTTGCTATTCTCGAGGGATGATTACACAGGTGACTTTTTACGAGCCCGGTATATTATAAATTCTTGTAATTTACTGTTAAAGGCGAGCTGAAAATATATTACCAAAATGTAAGAGGTTTACGTACGAAAACCTCAATATTTCTACAAAACGTCATTAGCGAAGACTACGATATAATTGCTTGCTCAGAGAGCTGGTTGACCAATGGTATATAAAAGGGTGAACTAGTGGATGACCGTTATGAATTATTCAGGGCTGACAGGGATCCTATTTATACAGGCCACGCGATGCGAGGTGGTGTTCTTTTAGCTATACATACCTACTAAACTAAGTCCAAGACTGTTGTCTGCCTGCAGCAGGGATATGGAATGCATTTGGGTGACGATTCCCTCGATGGCTTTAGGCTCACCGCATGCTCTCCACATTGGATGTGTTTATTTTCCAGGAGATAAGAGCTCGCACCATCAATCCTTTTCCGAATTTTCAAATTCTCTTACAGATATGCGAAGTCGTTATCCACATGATAATTTTATTGTGATGGGAGACTACAACCTCCCGAGAATAAGTTGGCAACCTCTTGTAAACGAGGCTTATCTAAGTTCCATAAACGTTTCAGACAGGACCAGTTCCGTCCTTGTCGACAGTCTCACATTATCTGGACTCCGACAATACAACGCGGTTAGGAATTTCTACGGTAGATCTCTTGACCTAATACTTAGTAACACTGATATTTCGGTTAAGAATTATAACATTCCGCTAGTGAAAGAGGTCATATACCACCCATCTTTGGAAATTGTCTATCCTAATATCATCCTTCCTAACCTACCCGCACAGCATCGTATAAAGTCATTATTCAGGAAAGCCGACTACGCTAATATCAATAACCTTCTATCTTCAATCGACTGGCCGCACTATCTTGACGATGCTGACCTAGAAACATTAGTAGCAAAATTTTACGATATCTTGTACACCGCGATCGAGCAGTTTGTGCCGCAAACCGACGTCCGTAACTTGAGATTCCCAAAGTGGTACTCGGTCCCTCTTATTAAAGTAATTAAGGTAAAGCGTAAAGCTCATACGAGGTGGAAAAAATATGGTAATCCTCTTGATTATGACGAATTCACGTTACTGAGGGCTCGTCAAAAACGATTACATTCTGAATGTTTCAAATATTATACTCAGGAATGCGAGTCTACAATTCGCAGTAATTCAAAGTTTTTATGGACTTATATAAAGTCACTTCGGAAAGACAGCAATATACCTAGGGAAATTATTAATAATGGAGAAACGTTCAGCAATGGCACACATATATGTGAAGGTTTCAGTGTCTACTTTAAATCAGTGTTCATAGAATCGGCAGCCGATTCGAACACATGTCACGCAACGCCTAAAAGTGGCTCGCACAATTAGTTGAGTATCGGAGGCATCGAAATCAGCGAAGATATTATTCTTAGATGCCTAAAGAAAATTGATATAAATAAGGGTTCGGGCAGTGACTCCATCCCTCCTATATTTATCTACAATTGTGCTCAGTCCCTCTCTGTTCCACTGGCCATTCTTTTCGACAGATCACTTAAGGCGGGCATTTTTCCGACGAGATGGAAAGAAGCGTGTGTCGTTCCAATTCACAAGGCCGGCTCAAAGAATGTAGTATCTAATTACAGACCGATATCTATTCTTCCGGTTATTAGCAAGTTATTTGAGAAGGTGGTATACGATTCCCTGCTGCCCTCGTTTAGGACAATTCTCCCTGAGAATCAGCATGGTTCCTTACCAGGACCCTCGGTTACATCAAATCTATGCCAATTTCTTGACTTTGTCACGGTCAACATGGATAAGAGACTGCAAGTAGATGTAATTTACACCGATTTCTCGAAGGCGTTTGACCGCGTCGACCACGGTATTTTACTTGGAAAATTAGAATCTGTGGGCATACACGGCGACCTACTGCGATGGCTCTCATCGTACTTGAGGAACAGGCGACAGGCTGTTGTACTGGGTGGTTTTCGGTCGAATTATGTAAACATTCCATCTGTCGTACCCCAGGGCTCTCATCTTGGTCCGCTGCTGTTCAATGTGTATATACACGATATTCAGGATTGTTTCCAACACTCACACTGCATTATGTACGCTGACGATCTTAAAGTTTATTCTGTGGTCAAAGATATTTCACAGTGTCATCGATTACAGGAGGACCTTGCTCGCATGTCAGACTATTGCTCTCTCAATAAATTAAGTTTAAATGCGGCAAAATGCAGCAAGTTATCCTTTACTCGTAACCGATCAAAGTATGATTTTGACTACAGGATAGGTGGAGAGATTATAGTAGAGAAAAGTGTAGTGCGGGATTTGGGGATAATGCTGGACAACAAATTAATGCTGGATACACACATTGAACACATGGTGGGAAAAGCTTACAGAGCTCTAGGTTTCGTATTGAGAGCATGCAAACCATTCTCCGACATTAATGTGCTCTTCACTCTTTATAACGCCTACGTTCGCAGTATAGTGGAGTTTGCGTCACCTATATGGTCACCGCAGTACAATGTACACATTGACCGTATAGAGCGTATTCAGAAAACCTTCGTAAGGCACTTGTGTCATCGAACCCTTGAATATACCTCATATTCTGCGGGCTTGGCAAGGTTCGAAATGCTGAGTCTTCAGCAGCGACGTAAAGTGACTGATATGACGTTCTTTTACAATATACTTTCGCATCATATCGACAGCCCACAAATTCTAAGCAGAATAGCCTTAAATGTCCCATCGCGCCGAACTCGTCACCCAAGGGTATTCAATGTACCCAGACTCCATACAAATCAAGCAAGGAATTCAACTCTGCATCGAATTATGGAAGCCTACGATGAATCGTTTCAGGAACTAGACATATTCTCATTGAGCAAAAACGAGTTTATCAGAGCGGTAATAGACCAGACCTTAAAATCTTGAACAGATACATACCTGTGCAGAATCACACACTCTCATATATACACAACTATGACACATACACGTAGATGTACTTACACACACCCATTAAACACACATCACAATCACACACATAAACACACCCATCCTACTCTATCATACACACTCAGAAATCGAGAGAACATGATAATATAACATAATATATAAATATTATTACACAACATCACGCACATTAACTGTATATTACCAGTCATTTTAGCCGTAATATTGTTATTATTATTCATTAACTTAAGACCCGAGGGCTGTTTTTCTCTTTTGTTGGAATAAAAATAAAAATAAAATAAAAATAAATTCGTGATATGGGGGGGGGGGGGGGGTCGTGATAGCACAACAACCATTTCAAAGATATCGTAGGTTCAAATCGTTGGTAATTTGAACCCACTACAATTCAATCTCTCACGGCTAATGAGATTAGCAATTAATCATCAGTTGATAACCAAAACAATAATTAATGTTATGTAGATTACGTTCTTCATATTAACCGCCCTATCTATGCGAACGTATGCGACACGGCCGCTATATTATGGCCCGAACGCAACAACCCGTATCACGTTCGTTCGAGTACGCTCGGGTACAAAGCAAAAGAAAAAAACCCGAAACCCACTACGTGTACGTGATATACCAAATTATTCATACGATTCTAAATACTAAAAAGGGAATAAATGGGTCTCTTTTGTAGAATAAAATGCCTGGTATTTTGTAAACAAGTATTGTTATTATGATATCTAACTAAAAAACCCCAACGGATTTTTACCTAATATTGAATAATAATCCAAAGGTAGGTCGGTTAAAGACCGAAATCGCAGCTACGTCTAATAATGAAATAATGGTTTCTTTGTCTACACTTTTCCACTATCTTAACTATAAATATCGCCGGCTTAATCACGATACGACAGTCGTGCCTACATACGGGTAGGTCCTCTTTTATTATTTGAGAGATATAAACTCTAAATATTATTTAGGTTACGTTCCTAACTATTTGGTTATTATGCGGTCTCTGATACTGCATTTATTATATTATCATGCGTATTTGGGCACAGATCTATTGTTTTAAAAATATTTAGAATAAACGCTTTGTCTTCACTCCGGCTTAGGTTACTATGATAATGGCATATTTACCGGATACCGCATACCTGACTACCTACAGTAACAATCTAAACTTGCAATATTCGTCGACAGAGAGATTTTTGAATACTTATCCTTTCAAAAACAGTCTCTACGAAAGCTGTACAGAGCTTCTTTAAGAACTTCGTGTGTCATTTTTTTATCGAAACGGGAATAATGACGATGTACTCGTGATCACCAAAACATATTCGCTAGTAAATAGTAATATCGGAGGTCTTGGCGAATAGTGGTTTCCATCAACACAATACCAGAAATTAATTTGTGCTACACCTTAATCGGCACCGGCTTATCAAGTTGCGCAGCAGTTTCTTTAAAAAAGCCCTGTTATTAAAATAATGTCTCAGTGCATAACAGGCCTTGGAGAAAACCTATTCAAAAACTAAATAGTCAATAGCTTATTCAAGGATGAAATATATGACTTAAGACATTTGTATCCCAGCACCTCATGTGCGAGTGTGGCCCGCTGATGCGTAAAAGATACAACCACCTGGGTGGTCACTACCTCCAACCTGAGGAGGTAAAACAATCTGGCGCCAAAAGCCTGCTGCGGTTCTTGAATGACACGGGGCTTAGCGCAGAACTATAGTAGGTGGCGAGCACAATAGATCAGCAATGGTCGCAGTGTTACAAGGCTCATAAAGACCTTAGAAAAGCCCCACTCAACAAATAAAAAAAAATAATAAGACATTTGTATATTGTCTTCAGTCTGATATTTGTCATTTGCCAAAGAGTGTAATTTTAATTTTTATTGGCGATGGCTGTATTGCTGGATTTGACTAATATTTAAAATTTTAACATTTTCAGTTACCGATTATCTATTTTCATGTCTCTTACATTATTACTATTGATGTAATTTCATGTCTCTTACATTATTACTTAAATTAATTTTGTACATGTAGAGTTGTCAACTACAACGCGCGAACCCATCACATTAGAAAGTTTTAAAGAAATAAATGTTCTATGCCCCGTTAAGTGAACGCAGAAGACTTAGGACAAAACAATCCACGGTCAAGCTCCGCCACATGCCCGTAAGAGGCCAACGAATTGTCGGCGAGATAACCAGGATTGTTACCCAGTGGGCCTACACTCACGCCTTTACTTCCAGTTGCGACCAGATTACTCCGGTCTCTCGACTGGTTGCGAGTTCGAGGTCGCTTGCGCGGTCCTCTCCCTTACGTAGTGGTGAAACGGTGTCTACCGAGTCTATCGCGGACCACGGCATCCTTCGCCCGGCTCTTCACCCGGAATCGGGTAGCCGATGGTTTAATTGATTATTAATGTAGACAGGATGGCGGTGCCGACTACAACGAGTGAACCCGTCAACCCAGGCTGGTATAACTATATACATCGTTCTTTCAGCCGTGGGATGATCGTAGAAGACTTGGGGACAAGACAATCTACAGTCTACTTCACCATCAACCCGTTAGAGACCAACGCCTTACGGCGAGGCACCGGGAAACGTACACAGCGGGCAGCATCACCCCCTAACTCCCAGTTTTGGCAGGATATCTCCGTCTGGAATAAACCTTCAAGATACATCCGTCCTCCCGACTGGTTACGGGTCCGAAGTCGCTTACGCAACCTTTATCTGATGAATTACAGCGGTAATTCAGTTTGAATTTATCGCAAACCTGGGCGTTCTTTGCCCATAGCGCACAGGATCGAGTGGCCCAAGGTCATTTCAAGAGTGGCATGACATCAGGGGAAACATCCACCCCCGCTGCTTAGGAAACAGTGTATATCCATAGTCTCCAGACCCCTTCAGCAATTAGTCAGAATGCACAACCGATTGGCTTCGCCGACCGGTGCGCAAACCGTCCAGTGGCGCCGGGATGCAATCCCGCCGGGAGAAACCGGTCCACCAGCACTGAAGCCTGAGACACGGGAGTCTTACCCGGGGTAGCCTTTCACTCGAGGAGGCTTCTGAATAGGAGCTGAATCGTGAGTTGAGCCGATCCGAGAACAAAATGGATCTTGTGGCCCAATCTGCACGAAACCGTTCACCACCAAAATTAATGTATACAGTCACAACTTTCACGATAGTTAATTTTCTTAATTAATTACATTGCTGAGAATGTTAGACGCAATGACGTATCCAAGTGTAAGAATGCCTACCTACTAGAGTAGAACTAAACCATAATGTACAGAAATAGGAAATGTTACCTGTAGTTGCGGCTGCAAATTGACGATAAGATGTGCCTGCACCCTGAGGGTAGTTTCGTGTGTGTATTCCCCTAGGGTGTTCCGCCCTCGACATGCATAACGACCGGCGTCCGCTGGTTCTGCACGACGGATGCTGAGGGTACTGCGCGACGTGGAAATCCGTACCCCATGCGCCGGAATTTCACGGTATGCCCCTGAAGAGATTCTGTACCACCTGTAATTGAAAAAGATCGGTCAATAACGAGTTTCCCTAAAGAGCTGAGGGTCCATAAAAGGAGTTTATTGATATAGATATTTTTATAGCAACAGTTAATTGAAATAAATATTTTTATACGCTAAAAGAACATACGTTTACATACTTTTCTATAACGTTTCGAATCGAGTTGGGTGGCGTTTATTCGATTTTGAGACGCTAGGTTTAGGCATATAGTGTGATCATTTAAGACGTCCCTCTCAGATGCACGCTACCTATCTCGTAGACGTAGGTACGCGTCTTGTCCTTCGCCACCCGCATTTCATGATATAACTTAATCTATACCATCTAAAAACTTAAAGTATACGGCTCGTACACAATACAGAAAAAATGCGCAGAGCACAAAAATTCTAAAGATAATGTCGCAAACAATATTGTCGCAAACAACGATGACGTATTCCGAAGGGTTCAAAAATATCTATATCTTATTTTTATAATTAGAGTTATAGACAATGATTAGAAGAGCTACATTTTTTCTGTATTCTTTATTCAATTTATTCATTCAGAATATACAATAAAAGCATGAATATTCAATTAAGGATAGTTATCTCATATTAGAATTCGTCAGTTGCGAGTAATATATCGATATAAAACTAATCAAACAGAAATATTAATTTGTCAGTAGCATTGACTACAGCCGGCTGTACAAGGCAGACAAATAAAAAAAACAGAACTGATTCCATATACATGGGTATACATAAAATAAATATTTGTCATAAAAATTATAATAGTCATTTTAGGCACTCTATACAAAAATAACCACACAATAAAAAGTATCAAAACAAAATTAGAAAACAAAACAACGTATGTAGATGGTCAGGAATGTTACGTTAAACATTGTAATATGCATATTAAATATGAAATTAATAATATTACTTTTTTTCTTTAAAAAAATATTTTTGTTTTTTTATCAAATTAAACAATAAAACAAAAATGGGGAAGCTGAAAAATTAATGTCCCATTCAAGGAATTGGCATGCTCAAAAAATTATCTAGCTTATAGAAACATATGTGGATTGCAGCTTTTGTTTACAAAACCTTTCAGACGCCTTTGTTTCCATCTTTCTTGTGGAGAGTGGTAGCTGGTTAAAGAGCTTGAAGCTCTAATATCCAAAGAACTTTTGTTTTTGAGTACGTAGTGAGGCGCAATGGCGTAATGGCGTAATTGCGTAAGGTGTTTTCTGTCTTGAAGCCCAGCCTGTATTTGTTATACAGCTTGACATTCTAATATTTACAAATGAGATGTTAGATTTATTATTTTTATATTTGAGTAAACTTACAGATAGTAAATATTTTGATAGAGTATTTGCAAAATGTATTTGATAAAAAACTAATTTATTGCTATATGAAAAGTTTACAATGTTTGTATTAACAAGTTATAATAAAAATAACATGACCATATTAATTATAGGTAAGTGGAGAAAATGAATATCAATGTTCATAATATATAATATGATACAAAATATTATGGTATAACTGGATGGTCTAATATAATACAGTGGTGTAATACAGTAGGATGGCAGTTAGATAAATATTAGGAAGTAGGTAATAGCCTATATCTTTTTATTAATTAAAATCATGGAATCATTAACCCCTCAAATGAATGGCGATTAGCTCGGGTTGCCTACGGCAAAATGTATATAAATTTATATTTACATTTACATTTACATTTACATAGAGCGGGGTTTACTATAGAGCTGTAGCATTACTTTAGAGCGGATTACTATAAAGCGGCGCACATTTACATTTATATTTACATTTATATAAATTTATATACATTTTGTATACATTTTGCCAAGGCATCCCTTAAGGGACGCCTCACATTTGAGGGGTTAAACGTATCCAAGCTTTTATATATGGTATCAAAAACTCAACACATTCTTGTGACAGTCTATTGGACACGATATCTATTGTAGGGGACAAAAGAAAACGTTAAGGGGTTCCTCGTTAATAGCGGTGGCACACGAATTTTTATATTTGCTAGACTTGGTGGTCTGTTTAGTAGATTGTGTAAAAGCTCATAGAGACACGTAATATCGTTAATGGTTCTTCGTTATTTTAAAGCTACGAGTTGAGTTACGAAATGCGCTCTATAGGTTATTTTGAGGCCACATTTGCTCGACGGCATGTAAGTGAATTTCTCTTGAACTCATTCTATGCTATCGCTGTGACATATCACTGTATATAAAGCGAATTCCAAGTTACTGATCCATACTCCAGAACCGATCTATTTGCTCTTTCGGCAATCCTATTAAAGTGGTAATGAAATGAATATATTTCATCTGAGATACCTCCTTATAGGACTTTGATGTGTTCGGCTCTATTTTGTGTAATAAATTTGATAGAGTAGTTGTAAAATATTTTGGTTCCTGCTGAATGTTTTAAAATGGCATTTATCGACATAGAGCTGCATATCATTGCCCATGCATAAACGCTTAATATTTATTTAGAATTACGTCGCTGACAGAAGGACTGGAGATTTTATTAAAAATATATCGATTATTAAAGAAAAATTGGACTTAAAATTTTAGGCTTGTAAAACTCTATTTCTACTGGACCATTTATGATTAGTAGATAGTCCCTATAAACAAACACTCAAGAAAATTTGATAAAAATGCAATTTTTTGTATTCCAATTTTTTTCATCGATTATTCAACTACATTTCTTGCAACTCTCTATTAATATTTTGACTTAATTAATTATTTTACGGTGCAAATTTTACTTAATTGTTGTCTGCTCCGAAAATAATTACCTATTAATATTCTTAAGTACATAAACGTGGAGTACACTATAATGATCGGGAATGGAAAACCAACAAAGACAAAAAACATTTTTATCGTCTTTTTAAACCAATGTTTAAAATCCTCCATTAAAACCAATTTATTTTTGCATTCGTATAAATCAACTCTTAAAACAGTAATGTCAATCTTGAATTATTAGGGTTGTTAAAATGCCGTTTATGAAGCTTGGGCAGCTTCTTCAATCTTGAAACCGCTAAACACGTTAAATATTTAACTTATTTTGATAACTTATTGGGAATGTTAAATAATGATTGGGGCTGTATGGAGAATGTCAATACAATATTTTCCTTCTCCAAAAACTCTTTTGTTTTCTGAGCGCTATGAGAACTCGTAATCTTTGAGGAGATTATGTATCGTTTCGGGTTTCCCCAACGGAGTTCAGCTCTCGGATCTGACAAACACACAGTTGTGTATTAATTTGCAGTAACCGTTCACCGTTCTTATAAGGCATTTGTTGCAATATGTCCTGACTTTCAGAAAAATGAAGCGGCCGATTTCTTCGATACGCTTGTGATAAAGACACATTTTTAGGTATAAGCGGACAGACCCAAACTACTGATTGACACTCTTTTTCAATGTTATATAAGTATATTTATTTATTTATCAACTGAGACGATGCTACTGATGGCACTATGCAATATTCCATTGAAGTGTCGCAGAGTAAAGCGGCAGCAATTCTCGCTTCTCGTGACTTTTGCTCTTTCGTGAAATTATGCGATATCCCACAGGTAACTAGTTTTCTGACGCCAAACTCATCATGCAGAATTGTTTGGATCACAGTATAACTATGTTCAAAGATCTGCTCATATGTCACAAGCGTCTTCTCGTATTCGCTGGCGTACAGCAGCGATGTTTCCTTGTGTTACATATGTTTTTGGTCGAGCTGTGAATGGTATGGTGCTGATAGAGGTACGCCTACGTCGGAATTATGAATACCTGAGATTATATATTCTTGTGAAACGATATACCTTACCGACTTAATAAAATAATCTTAAATTATAGAAAAACAAGCTCAGTGAGATACTGTTTCCGAGATAAACTTCGTCAGTTACATTTTTCCATCGACACGTCAAAGTTTAACTGCGATTGTTTTCTAACCATATCATGTTTTTTTTCTATAAACGGCGAAACCACGTTAGGTTAATTAACGACCAGTGTTTATGTAGTAGTTTGATTATATAGGGTATTAGATTGACCAATTTCATAGTACGTTTTGGCAGCTTTTACTACGAAACGCAAAGTCTAGACGTTGCGTCTCGTAGTAAAATCATAGCATACCGGCATAACTATATAGATGGCACCCATAGTTCCAAATATTGATTAATCTTCTCTTAAGTTCAGTAAACCGAAACAATATCTTATCTCAAAATAAAACAATAAAAACAACATAATTTTGAAACCACAGCTCTTATTATTTTAAAACTATTTACATAAGAAGTCCATTTTGACTTGCTATACAGGTTTAAATACGTAATAATTACGCGCTTTGAAGTTCAAATAGACAAAGATCCGGCAATATCGAAGCACGTAATAAGTGGCCGTAGTGATTCAAATGATCTACAAGCCCGCGTAGACTTCCACAAAAAGTTCCTTACTGGAATCAGCCAGAATAGCACTGGTCTGGGGTATGGCAGTACAACCACGAGCGACGTGGACTTGAAGAAGTCTCTTTTGCGGGGAGATTACGATAGCAACAGTATGACTCATGCTATTGGCCTTCAATGCCAGAATGATTGTACAACAATTGGGGACTTTTGCATTCCGCCTCCAATGCACTGGAAGGTAGTGCTCTATGACTGGATGGCAGAGATGCTGAAATTTTATTAGAATGCCTTTCAGCATACACTTCCAGACCCCAGTAACCTCGCTCGTTGGAGCTTTGCCGAGCATAGTTCTTGTCCCCTCTGTAGCAATACCCCTTGCACAGCTAGACACATTCTAGCTGGCTGCAAGGTGGCCCTAGATCAAGGACGGTACACTTACCGCCATGACAAAGTTCTCGCTGTTATTCGCGAGGTAATTAGTCTCTCAGTGGCTCGTGCCAACAAGGGTTTGACAGTATCCTCAAAACCCCCAATACAGTTTGTGCGGGATGGCTCTAAAGGCAAAAAACATTTAACTACAAAACCTTTCTTAATAATTGAGAAAGCTACAGATTGGATTCTGGAGATTGATTCGGTCTCTAAGCAGTATAAATTCCCTGAAAGTCTCGGATGCACAGCCCTCCGTTCAGATATAACTCTTTACTCTCTATCTCGGAAGGTGGCCCTTATTGTAGAATTAACTGTTCCATGGGAATCAAATATCCCGAAAGACCACGAGTACAAATTAAATAAATACCATGATCTTGCAAATGCAGTAACCCGGAACGGCTTCACTGTTCACCTTCACGCGGTGGAAGTTGGCACTCGTGGCCTGCCAGCTAAATCTCTATTTCACTTCTTTAAAGATCTTGGCCTTTCCAGAAAAATAATCAACTCTTTCTTAAAAAAATTATCTAAAACTGCGATTTGCGAATCTCAAATTCTATGGCTTCGAAGGGGGAGTGAATGGGTGGTAAGGTGAACCCTCACATGTGGCAAGACAGCTGTCCTAAACCTACCACAGCCGGTTCGTAAGTCCGGAATCCACTGCTCACCCCCCAGAAGTGTAAAAGAAAAATAGTATTATGATGGGCCCGACTCCGGTCGGTGAATTCCATGGCAGCTCCGTTTGTATTTATTTATATACGAGTACATATATGGCATTCTAACCTTTCCTTATTACGCGACTGCCCAAAGAAGGAGTGTTATGTGTCTAGGATTTATCTATGTATGTTTTCCGTTTCTTTATCCCACTATAACTCCTAAACGCTTGAGCCGATTTAGAAGTAAGTAGTAATGTTAGAATAGCTATGTCATCCCGAGTGTTATAGGGTACGTGCCGCAACCTTGATTGCGTATAAGGAGAAATTAGCGCCTTTAATGTAAATTGCCGTGTTACGCAAAGCATATTGAGAGTCATCATTTGACAGTTTGGTTTTTATTGTTCTTTTTCTTCGTGGCCGTCAAGAATGAACTCGTTAGGTCAAGTATGAAGAGAAATATTTGAAATATTAATGTAGCAAAATATATTATTCAAAAGGTTCAATTACTACTATCCAGAAAATACTCCCGACTTTCAAATAACAGTTAATGGTTCTTGCGAATTTATTCTACGACTCCCCAAAAAAAGGAGTGTTATGTATTTAGTATTCATCTATGTATGTTTTCCGTTTCACTTCTGTACCGGTAGATAAGTTATTTTTTTTTAATTATTGTTTCTGTGATTTTTGTTATTTAATCAGCCTATATAAAAATGTGTTTGATGGCATAATGTTTTAATGGTATTATTGTTATCAATGGTTAAATAATGAGTTTTTATAATCAATTAGTACTTTATAAAAACATTAATTATCAATGTTATAAAAGAAGGCTAAATACATTAATATTAGTTTCGCTGGACAATGTTATCCAGCGCAATGACATGACATTGCACGCCACGTGCAATGTCGCCAGCGCAAAACAGTTTCCAAAACGTACTATAGCTTTGAGCCATCTATAATCAATGGTATCATCATACCCTATATAATCAATGGTAGTAGTATAGTACTAAAATGCTATTTTAATTCGGTGTGTCCTGATATACCTACAATTGTTTGATGCTGATTGAAAAATCAAATAAATTCACCAATCTAACTATATATGTAAAACTGACCCTGATTACTTTGAGTCCCCGTTGATGAAATATAGTCAAGGGGCGGTGGGTCAATCACATCGCGGCAACAAACTAACCAATCAGGTCCATTGAATTTACGCCCGCCGGCTGGCAGGGTACGTATTCAAAATTAAACGTCGCTTGTCGCAACGTGCAAACTACTCTGTGCCCCAATTTGAATTCGCCATTTCAGATTGTACCTGTCTGTAGAGCAGCGAATCAAATTCGTTAAAAATAAATGGGGCATTTGTATGTAGTAATACCGCGTTTCAACTGTCAGGGTTGGCCGAGTTAAACGTAATTGAGTTAAAAAGGCAAAACACGGACGAAAAGAGGCAAAGAGAAAAGAGATGCATATACTAACTAAAGGATGCTTGTTATTTGATGCAATGAATGACCATTCACTTTCAATGTTATTAAAGATGGCCAAACAAATTGCTATTAGTTCCGCTGTCAATGCTATCAGCACCACCTGCATTTTGCCAGCGCAGTATGATTGCCAAAATGTAATATGTAGTTGAGCAATCTAGTACCATATATTAATTATCATAGCAAAAAAGGGTCAGTATATATTTAATTCACTCACGTAGATAGACAACTAATGAACAAATGTTTAGTAAAGTTGCCATTGGAATTGGTGTGTGTGCGATTGCTTACTCTATGATAGACACGAAACTGTCATTAATCAATGCAGAAATATTCCCTTCTCTATCTCTTCGCTACATATTATATAAATGCAACGCCTATCTCGCTGTCTGTCGGTGTGTGTGTTTATAACATGAAAACTACTTGACTGATTTCGATCAGATCTCGTATATCGTCGCTTAAGATTTAACATAGCGTATCTCATAAAAATATGGTATCTTATTTTTTTATTTTTATATCATTGGAGAGCTAGTCGCGAGGCACATCAACTGAGCTAATAAAAACGCAGTATTTCTAACCAATGAGAGCAGTTTATTTGTATTTTAGTAAAACTGCGTAAATCACATTCTAACAGTCTCACATCCATCGTATCAACACAGCGTATGTCAGTCAGCTGCCATACTTAGTAACATTTTCGTAGGTATATGGAAAAAACTACGTAGCTCAATAAATTTGTCAATCGAAACTTGTAACATAGCGTAGCTCACTAAAAATAAATATTAATGATAAATAATCGTACAACTTTATTTTAAATCATTTTAAAGGTTTTGCTAATTTAATTTAAATATATCTGAATTCAAAATTTCCACCTTAGTTTGCTGTTAAAGAGAGAAAACAGTTTTTCTCTATCCTGAAAAGTTACCAAAAATGAGTTACGCTATGTTAAATCTTTAGCGACAATATGTAACTTGCCTAAAACCATTAGTTATATACTATACGAGATCGAAATGGGTTGAATAGTCTCCGAAATCATATATAAAATGTCAGACAAGTCAATATTGATTAGATAAAGTTGAATATCTCGAGACCTAAAGCGATGATATAAATATTTTTTTTAAATATCTAGAAATCAATAATGGGGAATTGCTCGATACCTATATCAGATACCTATATCAGATATTATAAGCAAAAAATGTGGCTACTTAGGGACAAATATGAAGCAACTATAATAAAACTGCTATTAAAACTGCAATTAAATATATCAAAAAGAATAAAAAACACGACTGCCGTTACTTAAAGTGAACTATTGTACGATATTGATAATTATTTTTATTACGATTTTTTTAATGAAATATTGCTAGTTTTCATAAAAAATATATATGTATATTTCAGGTATTTACTTAATCACATTTTTAATTTGACAGTAAATACGATAAATTTAAGGTCATTTATTGACATTTGGACATTTTGACCTTTAGACAAATACTTACTTGATATTTGGACAGTTTAGGTACACTATGATATTCAAAATATCATAACGATTCTAACAATACTAGGCGCTTTTGAATTAATTGAAGCGTTTAGAAGTTCCGGTGGAATAAAAAACGGACATCGTACATAGATGAACCCTGAACACATCACACTCATTTTTTGTTGGGCAGTGGTGTAAAAAAACTTATATAAAGAGGTATACTTATTGAAAATATGTATGGACGAAAGTAATATTCAAGCAGATTAGGGTATATTATAAAAATATTTTCAATATCACAGTTCTCAAATTATTTAAATTTTGTGAGTTTGCCAGAATTACAGATTTTAACCATTTCAACAAATATCCTTTGGAGGAACTGTTCCTCGTATAGTAAAATCTACAGCTTAGCTCCTCCAGCTTGGTGTGTACGGCCAAAAAAAATTTTTTTTTCAGGTTTTTTTTACTCTGATTTGAAATATATTCATCAATCTTCTACCTCTGGAATAGCTAATAGACTCAGATTGCTTTGAGTGTAAAAAACTTACTACTTTTCTCTAAACACGTTTTTCTCATTGAAACATTGAAAAAAATATATAAATTACATATTTTTTGTCTAGCTAATCCCCTCCTCTCGCGAAGTAAAAATTCAGCTATCACTTTTGCCCGCGACATTTTCGCGCGTAAAATCGACGCGAGTCGACGACCTTGATACAAACGACCATAACTTTTAAACCACTATACGGATCATAAAAAAAATACTGTAAAATGATCGCATTGAAATTTTACATATAAAAAAATATAACCTGGAAATTGGGGGAGTCGGCCGTTGCTCCCGCAAGGGATGTTAAGGATTTACCGGGTTAAACACAACATTTTGGGGCGTAAATCTAAATAAATGAAAACAAAACAAATTTAAAAAATATACCTTTTAGTCCATTTTTTAATTTATCTACAAAATTCATATATAAAAATAATTATCTCATTTTTTATTTGTTTCAGGCAAAATTACGCTCGCTATTAACGGCGCAAGCAGATACCGTTATTTCTGCAGCGGTAGAAATATTTGCAATTCATTATCTAAAAAATATTTTCTTTACTATTGCAAAAAATATATTTTTTTCAAATGTTAAATCAAACTGATATAAAATATTGATGATCAGATTCAACTTTAAGTTAAAAAAAACGGCATGAAAAACATGTTTCTTTTGGCCTTCTAAACCAGGTTCCCATATCTATTACAGCTTTAAATATATAGGTTTACCCTCTGCCTTAACTAACATCTTCTTTGTACGTCAATAGAAAAAATAATAGGCATAAAAAATCAACAAAACAGAGGCTTCGACTCGGGCGGATTTGCGAGCATGTGGGTTACTTGTGAAAATACAGATTATAGTATGGACCACAGACGTTAGATATTGTATTAAAAATGAGTGCTTTTGAACTGGGCTGGCATTGATTAAAATAAATGAATTGTAAGTAAACATTAAAACGATTAAGTAAATAATTATAATAGTTAAACATATATTTGATTCCATACTACAAAATTATTAAGAATATCATACTAGAGCTGTTGAAAGATAGGCATATTCTATAGCCACTTAAAGAAAGCAAAAAAAATATTCCTCTATTTAACCCCTCAAATGAATGGCGATTAGCTCGGGTTGCCTACGGCAAAATGTATATAAATTTATATTTACATTTACATTTACATTTACATAGAGCGGGGTTTACTATAGAGCTATAGCATTACTATAGAGCGGATTACTATAAAGCGGCGCACAGTTACATTTATATTTACATTTATATAAATTTATATACATTTTGTATACATTTTGCCAAGGCATCCCTTAAGGGACGCCTCACATTTGAGGGGTTAAAAGAAGGTCCCAAAAACAAATCCAAACAAGTATCGACAAAATTCGCTGTGCCATGATCTGGGCATTGCCAAATTTCTAAAAAACTAAAAAATGTAATGGTTGATTTCATTACTAAATTTAAAATTATTAATGCAAGGAAATTCGGCTTTAGGAAATTAATGTCTGCCGGGAAGGAAGTTAGTAAACTGCAGATTTTTTATTAAACGCCTTGGATAAATCGTCTAATCCTTACAGTGTTTCTTGTGACTTGGCGAAAGCATTCGACTCAGTAGTCCACGCTTTACTAAACAAGAAATAAGACTTATGGGATTTAGGGAAATGCCTCATCACTTAAAAATCACACATAGAAATAGATAATAATACCTCAAATCCCAGAAGCTAGGTTATTAAGGAGAAACATCTGTTACCCTAGAAATTATTTAAGGACCCTTATTTTTTATACTTTTTCTAAGTGACATTACTGAAGCGGTGTCACGAGTAAAATAAATCGTTGTCACCACAAATCTTTCCCTGAAAGTCGCCAAAGACTGAAGGATTTTCAGCGTGATGTCCCTTCGGGGAAGAGGTTGACCTGATTGTATTGGATAGTCGGCAGCGAGCGCGGATAGTGAGAATGCAACTAGACACATTAGATGTAATCGGTTACGCAAATATACTGACTGGCGAACAAGGCTTCTGTGTACCAAATGTCAAGTGTCTATGTCCAATATTTCGAGATTGAAATATGACTAGTGCGTTGATTTCGACCACATTCGTCCGTTTTGCCACATAAACGATCACATTCGACCAATTTCGACCACAGTGGACCTATTTCGACAACAAGCCTTTTATTGCTATGACCAAATTATGCCTGCATGCCAAATTTCAGCTTTAGGGCGATATCGTGGAGGTTAACACACAGACACACAGATAGATAGACAGACAGATACGCAAACATACTTCAATCTGCAAATGGAATTAATTGTCTCAGGGACAGGGGTGGTTAAAATGGATATTTCCATGTTCAACTCGAAAAAAATCTTTGGCGCGCTCACATTACATTGTAGTTCCTCGTTGGTTGGTTGGATAGGAAAGTAACAATCTAGACGATACTAGCTTGTTATTATCCTAACATTTATGTAATATTTAAAAAAAAAATAGTCCTTTAAACATCTCATAATATCATAGGCATTCATTCACCTTTATAATTACATTAACGAGAGACTTTCACCCCAGGCGCGATGCTGTAACCCGTATCCCGTATTCCGTCTGTCGAAGGCCGTAAAACTTGAAGCACCGCTATTATTCGCGTGACGCGAGTAAAAGCTTTTAAATTTTGAATAACTTCCTGGGACTGGCTTTGCTGCTAATGGTCCCTTGATGGAATACGCAGCGGAACCGAGCGAGCGTGACTCCGATAATCTTACTATACTAAATCGAAATGAATAGTGTATATCTACCTAATGGCGCTGGCGAGCGAAAACCGATCAGCTTCTCAGGGAATTTTCATTTAGTATAAATAATTAAACTCTTATTCTTCTTCTGGTGCCACGTCTACTACGGATTTTTTTATTTATTTGATTTTGATAATTTTGTTTTGATTTCATTTAATAACGGTGTCCTATACCAATAATTGTGCGGTGTCGGTACCCAAAGGTTAACCCTTTGGGTACGGATTTATTGTACATATATCGGTTATATACCTTTGGGTACCGATATATATACTGTCAACCTAGTATATCGAAAACGTCATACTATGATGACTCAACTCTTTACGCTATCCACGCATTCTGATAAATTTCCATGGGTTTTATTTTCTTGCTAATAAATAAAGAAGTAGAAGCGAAGCGTATCGAGCGCTCACGTCTGGCGAGGGTTTAGTTATTACGAACATCAGCCAGATGTTTTTTTTTCATCGAATTATAGAATCAATTATCATGTTAAAAAATTAAGACAGGGAAAATGAGAGCAATGAGTTTGTATTTTTGGTCTAATTTCTAGACACCGTCAGAGGCATTCCGCGATTTGTAAAAGTAGCCAGATTTATTTTAAAAAATCGGTTGTCTGTAAAGTCGGTTTACTGACGATAGTTGAACGTGACAACGTCATAAGAAAATACTGATGGAATGGTTGCATTTTTCAAAAGAAAATTTTAATACTTGACGAAAACATGTAAATGTATTATTGTATAGCAGCTGTCCACGCGGACGCATCGCTCACTCAAGTAGGAGAGAGACAGATGTCGAACGCTGCCGAACGCGGAGGCTGATTTTGCCTCTTTGTCGCTCGTTCCGCGCTCTCGCTTGCATTTCAAGCCTTACATGGAACGCCTCAGAGCGAGGTAACGCCGCATGAGTTATGTTTTTTCGTGCGTGCAGCCGGCTCCATCGAATTATAAGACCTTGTCACGTCAATAATAATCTGTGATAATGTGAATTTGTATTACAAGTTTTAAACATGTAAAAATAAGGGCAACGTATCCGTAATTGTTGACAGACTCGTCAATTGTTGCTATGCCAAAACATTTGCATGAGGAATATCAGCCGCCAAATGTACCCAAACGTTTAAGAGATACCCTGTGTATATTGCAGAATTTGCAGTCTTTGTAATTTTATTGTATGGTCTTTGTTTATTTATTAAAAGTAGTATTTAATTACAAGTAGTGAGAACACATCCACTTTTAAAAAATCTCTAACCGATTGGTTGTTGGAGGTGGGTAGGGACGGTTTAGGGAATATGCTGACTGTTGTATTTTGAATGATAGTATTTAATACTTAGTATTTAGTGTTTCCATGATAATTTTAAATGACTATTATAGGTATGTGAACGTTATATCAATATGTAATTGATTTATATATGTATATTATTTTAGTTTTTATGTTTATTTGTTTTGGTTTTATTATTATTTTCGTATAAATATATGTATGTGTATGTGTGCATATATGGATATATATTTTATCTATAGATGTATATAAGTATCTATCCATATTTGTATATGCGTAAATATTTGTAGTTTTATATTTGTCGATTTAAAAATTAGTACTAACCATAGTTTAAGCTGACAGTGCACACTTAATATCGTCATTAAAAGTCTGCCTTAGAACAGGCCTAGGCCTAGTTAGGCGACTGTGTCAATCATTAAAAATAATGTCGCATCAATGGACTTTTTGAAGATGGACTTGTTCTAGAAGTTGTCTTCACTCGAATTTTTCGAATGTGTGAATCTTTTTCAGACAACTCCTACACAATGACAAATTTAATAAGTATTTCTCGAGAATCTATCAGAACCACATCTCCTATCCTTCCTCAAACCATTTAGTTCTCTTCATCAATGTTTGCAAATACTCACGAAGTCAATGCTTTTAATAGGATTCGCCTAAAGCCTGCGTTATGCGACATTATTGTAGTAAATTTTAATTGTCGGCATTCACGAATACGGTATTGGGAACTCTTGCAGACGAGCCAACTGAAAACTAGCATGGCGCTAGACTTTCAGCGTCTTTGTGGTCTAACGATACAAAATTAAAATGCGGCTATCGACAGAATTTTCGGCCTCTGTCAATAACCTCATAGGGTTACATCCTTAGGAACTATCTCTTTTAATATTGCTTTTAGGTCGATATTTAATGATATCGCAAGGCGTCCCCAGTATCCGCCCATGAATGGTACTTAGTGGTATAAATTTCCAGGCAAATATTTTCCAGGCAAATATTTTAGATAGCCATTTTATTCTGTAACTCCTCTCAATTCATGTTTTTGACAGCTTCTTTTAATTCTTTAACGGCTGCTCTTAAGCTGGATCCGTTATCGTAATAAAATTACTTCGGGACATCCACTTCTAACCATTAATCTCTTGATACCCATTGCTGTTGAATTAGTTGACAAGGATGATCGCAATTCCAAATGGATTGCTCTTGTCGTCAAGCAGTTAAAAAGAGCATCATATCGGTTTCCTTTTCTACGGCCTATACCAACCTCCAACAGACCAACACATTAAATTCCTCTATTAGTTCATTGCAGATAAACTCTTATCCCACCCTTCTCGTAGTATAATGGTATCAACAGTTTAACAAAATATTGCTCTACATCTATAATAGTAGGTCTTCTTGCTGCTAAATCCACGTCTGGTATTAAGCCAATTCTTTATACTCTTTCTTCATCTAAATATGCATTCAGCTAAAATAACTCACTGTCCTTTTTATTGAGATTTCCTTGTTTTAAAGCAAATACCTCTTTAGAAAACGTATCTATCAGATTATACATTTTAGATTTCTTCGGTTCTTCTATAGTTAAACATGAGAGAGTATTATTTTTGAATCGAGTTCTTTGAATAAAGTGGAATACCCGTGCCGTGCTTCGTATTGGAGAATTAGTAGGATAGTGCTATCACTTCAATAAAAATTACTCTTCTTGTTTTCTAAAAAGTACTTACTTTACTATTTCTTGTATGTGTTTAGTTTCATGTTGCTTTACAAAAACCTTAATTTGACAAACAAATTTTTGTTCAAAACATCTACTTATGCTAAACAACAAAAGATCAAGAAATCTATTTATATAAAATTAAATTTAAATATATTACGCCTAACCGTAGCTATGTAGCTAACCGTCCTATCGTACGTAACCTATCGTACTTAGCTAACCGTCACCAAGCTGTGGTTGTTAAAGGATTCAGGTCGAACTTTGCATCAATTCCGTCCGGGGTACCGCAGGGTTCACACTTGGGCCCTCTGCTCTTCAACGCCTATCTTTACGATATTAGTTCTTGTCTCATAGCTGGTCGTCACATTTTATACGCGGATGACCTGAAAATCTATGCTGAGGTGACTGACGTGGCAGACTGCCTTCGGTTACAGGAGGATATCGACCGCCTGTCACACTACTGTGTTCTTAATAAACTCTCTCTAAATGCTACTAAATGTAACAGTATAAGCTTCAGCCGTAAGAGAGACTTGGTGAAGTTCAGTTATTACATTAATGGTGAAGTGATCCCTAATGTAAAATGTATTCGCGACCTCGGAGTACAAATTGATCATAAGTTGCTTTTCGATCAGCATATAGAAAATATGGTTAGCCGAGCTTTGAGAACACTAGGATTTGTGACCCGTATCTCAAGACCTTTCTCCAATATAAATGTCCTGAAGATGTTATATTTCGCTTACGTTCGCTGTACCGTGGAATTTGCGTCCACAATTTGGAATCCGCAATATTCGGTCTACAGAAGCAGGATAGAATGTATCCAAAGGCGTTTTTTAAAACACATCAATTATCGCGGACGCTTCGGTCTTCCTACGTGCGAGAGCAGATTGGACCACTTCGGTATTCAAGCTCTAGAAGACCGACACACTGTGGCTGATGGTACTGTTACACAAAGTTATCCACAATACCATAGATAGTCCATACCTTGTTGAAAACTTACGTTTTTTCGTTCCTCCGCCATTAATTCGCAAATCACGCACGTTTGAGGTCTCTCGTGCCAATACCAACTACGGGAAAAATTCCATCGCTTATAGGCTGATGTGCACGTACGACTCGTTTCTCCACCATCGACATTTTCAACCTCAACCAACCGACGTTCGTTAAAGAATTATTAAATTCAATTGCACCTAACGAGCTTGTTAATACCTATCGTTCTTAGTTATATACTTTTCATGCAACATATCAGTAGCTACTACAAATATTTATAAATATCTATAAATAGTTATTATATATCTATAAATATCTATATACATCAATAAATAGCTGTATCTATATGTCCACTATCCGACCTATCTTTATTTATATCTATATACATTACACATACCATCGTCTAACTCCCTTTTCCTAATCACTTCCAATTCCCTACCTCTCCCATCGGTTTACTATATTAATTTTATATTTAATATGAATTTAGTTTATTTTACAATTATTTTTTAAGTGTAATATGCCGAAATTAAAATGTGTAAATATGCGGAAATACTTTCGTAGGAAACGATTATCGGCGTAATGTTTTTCTTTTTTTCTATATTATGTTTGCACATGTATATCAATTGTATGCGCTGTATGTTTCCAGAAATAAAATAAAAATAAAAAATAAACAGTGTGCTATACTTTTCGGGCGGTAACGTTCGTGTTAATGTTATTTATAATATCGAATAATCGCAATGCTCTCTCAATTTCATATTACCGAGTCCAGAATTCTGTAAATGTGAGCAAAATTTTTGTCACTGATATTCTAAAAATATACAAGGGAAAGTTCAATTCAATTATAATGTTTCAAGAGAAATAAATTGGTAATCGATATGCTGAAGATTCCAATTATAATATCAGACGGCTGCGATATTTGATATTATAGGTTGCGCAATATTCCTAGAATTTATCCCAATTTACTATTATTAGATTAAATTACAAAAATATAGAAATTATATACTCACGCGAGCGTCGGCGTTGGATGTCCTTGTATGGGGCAGTTGATGAAGATATCAGAGCCGCTCTTAACGTGTACTTCATCAGAATGCTGCGGTACCATCCGAGGGGCAATGTCGCCGTTTGGTTCTGAATAGTAAATTTGGAATTACTAATAGAATGACTCATCATAAAAGTAATAATAACTGAAAATACTAACCTAATATCTCTAGTTGTACAGGCGAAGAATCAAACCTTTCACCGGTCAAGGCATCAAGGGCCATACAGTGATATAGAGGAAGCTCATCAATTTTTCTAACATCGCGGACGATCAGACGCCAGCCACCGTCTGTCACGATGTGTTTCCCATCTGAAAGTTTCGAAATATTTAAATTGGAATGTGGAATTAGAATGTACGGTAGGTGCGTGTGTTATACGATATGATGTTCATAACTGATTCATCTACACGCTGAGAAAAACCTTTAATCGTACAGAATACGGGAAGATGTTGTATGAATATCAGTACTTCAGATCTATATCGGCAACAGACAGCGAACAGGTAGAGTTAGCTTTCCCAAATGGTAAATCGCGACCCGGCACCGCGCCACGAAAATAGAATACCGGGTCGCAGTATTGTTTCCTTGCTGTATAAACCAATCACAGGTACTCGTAAATGACCAAATAGTATGGCAAGTCATTAATTGCCGCACAGTTCTTATCAAGGAACATTTGCTAGGACTGGAAACTAATCGGAAATAATGTTTTCCTCCAATCGTCATCAACCAAGCGTGGATAAGGAACCCGTTTTCAGTTAATATAAAATCCGAGATAGATTTATCGGCTTCAAATATCGACTCGTTAACTGAACTGCCATATGACACAGCACTTAAAAATATATCCGAGAAAATATTATTGATAGATTTTTGGATACCTTAGCTAAGAGTACCCAGCTTTAGCAGAATAAGCAATACAATTTCTGACCCTCTCTTAGTGTGAATAACTCGTGTTTCTGTTTTTTTATAGAAACAGATTGGAAATTGGAGCATACCTAAAAATAACGTTAACGTCTTTTAGGGTAAAATTAAAGCTCAAAGTTAAAAAGAAACAGCTTCATATTTCTTACTAATAAAAGTCAACTCCTTCTCTTACATACTTGCTATGATTATGTCATTAATGATGTTGGAACATGGAAGCTGGAATTAAAATAGATAAAGTTCGCTATTGCGAACTTCTGGACTCGGTTGGAAATGGCATTGCGATCGAGATCAATTAATGAAATATTCGAGAACCACTACAAGAATATGTTATTTCATTTTTTAAATAAAAGCCAAAGTTTTTTTTTAAATTATTACTTTTTAATTTAAATATTATTATAAGTTTTTAATTTCAGTTTTTTAGATGCTCTTTATATTGGTTTATGATTTCATATTTATTTGTTTTTTATATATTTTTAAAAATGCCATTAGATAGTGGTACCAATAATAGGTGTGTATTATAAGCCAAGTTAAAAGATATCCTCACAATACCACTTATTTGCAGCGTTTGTAGTATTATTACATAGACTTTGTCTATTTTCAGTTTCAATTTGCAATTTTGTGTTTTGGTCTTATTTTTTATTGACAACTGCAAATAAAAATATAAAATTATTAATGTACATAACCTCACAGTCTTGTGTGAATCACATAAACAAGAAATAGTCGCCGCTAAGAAATATAAAAATTGTAAACACTGAAGTCGCAGAATATCACGTTTGTTTATAGCGGTTTGTAATTAATTGTATATAGTGTTAGAGAGGTAGGTTTTAATGAATATAGCCTGGAGTAATTTATTAGGAAACCTTAGCTTTTTAAGGGAGAAATTCGGTTCGAAAATTAAAAGAGGTTTTTCTAGAAGGACCGCACAGGCAAATAATTTAGCAGTTTTTAAATTTTCCGCCGTTAATTAACACCGTTAATGAATAATTTATTAGTTTTATTAGATGGCCTGCGGCATATTGGCATACTTCCCATAGAGAACGTCCAAACTGCGCACTTTAAATGTATAAAATGTGATGTAAATATAAAATATAACGAAAAATTGAGGTACAATTTATAATTAGTCTATGTCATATTTCTGTATGGCCAATCAGTTTAGGATAGTATACGAATCAAGACAGGATATCAAGTAGAGCGAGACAACGTTAAGTTGAGAGCAAGACAAAAGTTAAGTTAAGCGAGAAAATAGACCAGATGACAGGCTTTAAAATGCCACATAAACTGGAGATCCCACACCTCAGGAGCACACCGTCAGCTCACTCCGCTGCACACCAGGCCGCCAGAAGTCCGGAAGCCGTGCCGGCGCGGTCTGCTAGATTTGGAGACGCCAGCGAAGGTATCGAAGCACAGCAGTCATCACCACAGAAAATGCCAAGTACCCACTCCTGGCTCACCATTTTACCTTTTACCAAGAGGCAGCTAATCAGCCAGGCACCTCACAAATATACCTACCGGTAGGCGCTCAGCCCTGCGACGCCAAATCCTAAAAGCCAGGACATTGAAGCTCCACCATAGATTTTTTAAAATATAGTACGGTATACCTTACCTAATAAAAGACAATTATCTTACAGGCGGCCGGCTCTTAAAACATCAAATGGCAGTAATCAGGAGGTCACCCATTTAAGTACTTACTAAGCCTACGCTGTTTAACTTCGGTGATCTGACGGAAATCAGTTTTTATCAGGAATTAGGGAGCTAATGTAGGTACCCGGTTGCAGTTCGGCCAAAAAGACCCATGTTGTATAAAGGTTGGCCAAACTCACCGGTCAACTATCATCCGACAGCCTCCGCGCAGAAGTGCGAGCCCAGGTAGGACTCAGGCCTGCGGGCCAGTTTCCCCTAGGAATCAACCTTCGGGCCCTCCTGGACGGTTTGCGCACCGTGCGGCGTCAGCCAATCGATTGTGCATTCCGACTGATAGCCGGGGGATTCCTGAATCAGTATTGTTTCCTATAGAGCGGGGGTGGTTGTTAACCCTACAGCAACTACTCTTAAAACGACCAATCGGCTACCCGATACCGGGTGAACAGCCGGGCAAGGGATGCCGTGGTCCGCGATTGATTCGGTAGACAACGTATCACCGCTACGCAAGGGAGAGGACAACGCAAGCGACCTCGAACTTGCAACCAGTCGGGAGACCGGAGTAATCTGGTTGCAAATGGAAGTAAGGGCGCGAGTATCGGCCCGCTGCGTGATTAACCTGGTTATCTCGCGGTAAGGCGTTGGCTTCTTACGGGCGAGTGGCGTAACTAGACAGTAGACTGTTTTCGCCTCAAGTCTACTACGCTCACCTCACGGGAGACAGAACAATCTAATATCGTTAAAACTTCGTAAACCTGCGTTGTAGTTGACAGCTCCAGTTGATGGGAATCCGTGTTTTAACGAGGCTTTTTAATTAACGATATTTTTTGTAAGTCACGATATTTTCGGCACCTCCGCCCCCCTTGACTTAGGTACCCTTCTCATTTCGCAACTAACTTTCCTGGACTTTTCGATTTCAAACAACGCATTCTTGAGATATCGATCACTGAGATATCAGTCAGTAAGAGAGGTATAGAGAAAGAAGGACAGACAGTTATTTTTTAAATTTTTGTGTCTATGTTCTAAAACGTGGAGAAATTTAATTATGAGCGAAATCTATTTTTGTATTTCTTTAGGTAAATGCAAGACGCTTCGCGCTAGCCTTGTGTTGCGGGTGTCGGCTTACACTAGCTTAAAACATAATTAATATCATACATGATCACACTCCACACTTACACGCTCAACACACTCCCACAAACACATACACACACACCCTGCATACTAGACTCTTATATAGTTCTAAAATTGAAGGTACATTAGTTTTATAAAGTAGTTTTTAAAAAAAACGTAATATATGTAATTTTAATGAAATCCGTAACCGGTTTTATTTGTTGTAAATCTGCATACATTAAAAAAAATATTATACTGTAATACAGTGTGATTCCTTAATAAAGAATTGAATAGAATTGAATTGAATTGAATTGAATTAATTTATGTTCATTGTGTGTGGAACAGAGCATTAGAGTTGGTTTGGACGACTAATTCTGGTAATAACTTTATATTCAAAGGTAGATTATTATTCTATTAGATTAAGATTAATACTACTAATACTAAAGTTAGATTAATTCATATAGCTAACGATTGACTTCATGGTTCCTTGTTCCTGTCGCTATCATAATTCGCCGTGATGGTGTCCGACCTTAAATACTTAAAGGACGATAATTGCTTTCGGAAGCATCGCTTTGTGCTTAATAAAGGAAGACTCGTTAAGCGACTGCGACTTAGACGGCTTGTAAACAAAAGATTTGAAGTAGTTCCATGGCTTAAGATAAACCCGCGGTAAACTCGAAAGTACAGCCATTTAAAGTTGACTTAAGAAAAGTTTGCGCGGTTAACTCGGTAAAGTTTGCGCATCGCCTGGCTGGCTATGGGAAAGCGGAGAAATAATTAGCCTTGGCCAGTTGTTGGCGTGGAATATCTCCAAGAAAAGCGGAAAAGGCGTATTTATAAAGATGAGTATTTTATGAGTGAAGTAATAGAGCTTGGATGATTTGTAAATTATTTATTTATAATATAATATCCGTCGTATTCATAGCCACGTTGTAAAGCCACCGGTCTAGAATGAAAGAATGAACCCTTTATTGCATTCTAAAAGAAATACAAATGGCGAAAAGATAGAAAAATATATTGCATCGAGCCAACTGATTGTAGCAATAAATAAACATAAAGTGAATGGTTAAAGTAGCAATAAATAAACATAAAATGTATATTATGAGAAAAAGGGAGGGCATAGAAAAAGTGGGAAAAGGGGAGCAAATTAAGAAGTTTTTAACAGAAATAAAATGCTTGTTCAAAAGAAACTTGGAACCCTTTTAATGATGTGCGCTTCTGGGAGTGAAAAGGTCTTATTCGGGCTGCTTGAGCGAGGAAAATATAACAGTAACAAGTAAATATATTGAAAAGAATAAAAAAAGGACTGCCGTTAGAGTAAGTGAACTATTGGTAGAGGTCAGGTAAGCGACTTCGGTCCTGTATCCATTCGCGAGGAGGGAGTTATTCTGAAGGTTAATTCCAGACGGAGATATCCTACCACAACTGGTAGCCAGGGAGCGAGGTAGCTCTACTGGCTTGCCTTCCTAGTGCCTCGCCATAAGGCGATAGCCCGTCACCCCAGGCTGGTATCGTTATTATCGTTGGTATCGTCATTCCAGGGTTCGCCCGTTGTAGTCGACACCGCCTAACTGTGCCTAGAATATGTTGCTATAAGGCGATAAGGTGGGTTCCAAAAAAAGACGCCAGTAGATGGAACGTTCAGCACAACGTTCAGCATTACAACATCATAGAACTGCTAAAGTTAAAATATATCAAAAATGGCAATACCTATATTCTTTAATACAAAATCATGAGGAGTACCATGAAGTAAATGTTCATTAAATTCTTGTAACTAAATCAATTTATTTATATCTGAATTTAATAATTTTTGGAATAGTCGGCTAAAACTGACTAAAGTTAAGATTTTTAGCAGTGCAGCACGTCTTTAAAGGTATTTTGAGGATTTGGTACCATCACCACAATATTTTAGAGAAGGTGAGTCTTGACCTTGGATAGAACTATTATTCAATAAGATAAAACAGCTTATTCACGGTCTAACCGGAATTCGATTTAGCAATCATATTAATATATCTACATTGAATATTTTGTTTATTTGTAGCAAAAAAAGATAGAAAAACATTTCTTAGATTCTAAGAGAAAAGCGCTACCATTGGGGATATTCTCAAGTCATGTTGATTTATTTAGCTAATATACCCGTATTTCAAGCATGGTACAACTATACATGTTATACGAATAGTTAATAAATAGTTATACTAATAGTTAATAAAGGTCTAAAGTTTCATGCGACTAAACTTTCATTAAAAAATATTCTGCGAATACGCAAAAAAATGTCGATAATAATCAGTCAAAATGATAATAATCATTTTCTAATTAGTTGTTTAAAATAACCCACTAGCTATTTATTAGTAAATAAATTTATGAATCCACTAAAGGAGTTGAAAATCTAAGAGAATTATTAGATTTTTAGTCAAATTAAACAATTTACATATATGCAAAAACTAAAGAAGTCCCCAAAGAACCGTGCGATTTTTGGACGATTTTTATTAAAAACCCAGTAAAAGTAAGGTCTGAATTTTTAAGGCTGTTCTTTAACTTTTCGACTATGAGATTAACGAAAGTTTTGTCATTTTATAAGGATTTCTAGCAATAATTATGATTATCATAGGAAAAGCAATTTTACAGAGACTGCCCAACAAAAAAGAAGTGTAATGTTTTCAGGGTTCATCTATCTATGTTTTCCGTTTCTTTATGCCACCATAACCTCTAAACGTTTGGACTGATTTAGAAATGTGTATTATTGTTAGTACCGTTATGTCACCCCGAGTGTTATAGAGTACCTTAACTGTTTAAATATCAAATAAGAAGATGTCTAAATGTCAATAAATTTACATAAATATATCGTGTTTGGTGTCACATGAAAGGTCCGATTGAGTACATTCCAAAAATATATATCTACATATATGAATATATACATAAATCACAAATATTTCATAAAAACTGGTATGAAAATAATTATAAACACAATAGTTCCCTTTCTGTTACGGCGGTTCGATTTTTTATTCTTTTTAAGATATTTACTTCTTGATAATTTTTATCGAACTTAAGGGCTCTCTAGACTATCAAGCATGCTTGTCAAGCATCGCGTCGCGGGCTGGGAGGGGATCGTAAACCGCAGGAAATATGAAAATATTTTTTTTAATAATTTACGAAAAATGCCTAATTGTGTAGTTTTTATACCAGGGAGTCAATCATTCATCAATCAATTACGTCTAATTAACGTGACTCCATGGTATAAACTACAAAATTAGGTATTTTTGGTAAATATTACAAAAAAGTATTTGCCACAAGAGACAAGGGTTTCTAGCACCGTAAATAGGGCTCTCTAGACGATTAAGCTTGTTAAGCATTGCGTCACGGGCTGGGCAGGGATCGAAAACCGCAGTATATATGCATTTTTTTTAAATATTTACTAAAAATGCCTATTTATTTAGTTTTTTACAAGGGAGTCACGTTATTCAACAATCAATTGCGTCTAATTAACGTGACTCCTTGGTACAAACTACAAAATTAGGCATTTTTGGTAAATATAAAAAAAAAATATTTGCATAATTCCTGCGGTTTACAAGCATGCTTGACAAGCATGCTTGATCGTCTAGAGAGCCCCTATCATTTGCGTTAAAAATGATTGTTTGTATTGCAGCTTGTCTTAGGTCGTGTCAGGTCTTAGGTTTCCTATATAAATACAATTACAATTATAATTATAACACAGAAACAAATAAAGTGCCTTTTGCATGTCACTGTCCATCAGAAATAATTTTCATGGTAAAACACAAATTTAGAGATGGTATCCTCCTTCTTTCAATATTCTCTCTGTGTATTAAAATTATCTCGAATTCTCTTGTTATTGTACCACTAAATCAGAATAATACCGGTAGCAATTTCCGTTATGCCCTCCCAGGGAGTTTGGCGTGGACTAAGTTAACGTTATCGGGTATATACATTTCCTGCATCTATATTTAGACCTCGACCGCGTCGCTTCCGCCATTTAAACATGGCCGACGAGATTCTACGTCATTTCCGTCGTTGATTCACGGCTAGACTGAGCTGCTTGTTTATTTCTCCTTCTGAGAATGAAAGAGGAGAAATTTCAAACAAACAAGTACCCGACATTGACTGTGGCTGCGAGAATTAAATTACCTCGACTTTTCTATCCAACTCGCCTCTTTACCTTTCTAAAACGAAATACGTCGATTAATAATACGATTTTAAATATCTAATGCCCATATTTATTTAGGTATCTACCATATTAGAAAATAACTGCTCAGAAAAATCTTTTCAACAGTGAATAAGTAGGTATGTATCGATCTAGAATTCGGTATAAGATAAAGCAACGGGTGATTTCTAAAGGGCTCTTTAGACGATCAAGCATACTGCACAAGCTTTGCGTCGCGGGCTGGGAAGGGATCGTAAAGCGCAGAAAAAATGCATTTTTTTAAATATTAACCAAAACTGCCTAATTTTGTAGATGAAATAATCAATATTGATTGATGAATCAATCAATGATTGATTATATCAATCAATTATTGATTATATCAATGAATTATTGATTATATCAATCAATTATTGATTATATCAATCAATTATTGATTATATCAATCATCAAACAATCATCAATATATCATCGATCAACCATCAATCAATCAGTCACAATCAATCAATTATCAATTAGTCTATCATAAACCAACTAATTACGTCTAATTAACGTGACTTCCTGGTATAAAGCTATAGAATTAGGCATTTTTGGTAAATATAAAAAAAATATACTTGCATATTTCCTGCGGTTTACGATACCCTCCCAAGCTTGACCAGCATTCTTGATTGTCTAGAGAACCCTTAATACTGTAGGTGTTAACTACTCGAAATTTTAGAGTAGTAATGAAAACATAAAAGTTATTAATTATTAGGCAGCACATTATTTTGTAATGTAATGTGACGTATTCTTAGGCTGTATGTAGTTATGTAAGTAGTTATGGACCTAATATGTATTTTTTGACAATTTCACCAGATTATGTATCTACCTTTTCATTATAAATAAGACAAAAAACGAATTTACCGCGTGTAGTTTGTAATACCCAAAATTTCGGCGACGTTGCAGCCGCTGTTGTCTAGGGTAGTCAGTCTACCCTAGACAACGGCAGCTGCAACGTCGCCGAAACGGCGGGTGTTACAAACTTCACTCGGTAAATTCGTTTTTTATCTTATTTATAATGACAAACAACAGCGATAGTGTCCGCTTTCATACCTATTGATTGTTTTAGATACCTAGTCTTTTTTGAAAAATAAAAATGATTATGATTAGGAACTTAATGAAAAAACTAGTAGAAAGTCCCTCACATCGATAGTATTCTTAGATCTGGCTAAAGCATTTGATACTGTCTCCCATCGTCTTTTGCTTACAAAACTTCAATTAATACGCATTCACGGTACGTCTTTGCGATGGTTTGAGGATTACCTCTGTGGTAGATCTCAAGTCACTCAACTAAGGGATACGTCTAGTTCGAGATCAGGAATCAAATTTGGAGTACCTCAAGGTAGCGTACTAGGTCCAATTCTATTCCTTATTTATATAAATGGACTATCATCGATTCCTCTGTGTAAGGGGAAAGCCATCTTGTTTGCAGATGACACTGCCCTAGTTTTCAGAGACAGAACCTGGCAGGGAGTGTTTGAAAACTGTCAAATGGGTCTCAAACGGGTAAAAGAATGGCTTGACTGTAACCTTTTATCTCTAAATGTAGAAAAAACACAATATATGACGTTTTCCAAAACAAGCAAGGGAATGCAACAAACAGCTGGACTATCCCTCATAGTACACTCATGTAAGGACAGTCCATCAACTATCTGTGCTTGTTCTAATCTAGACAAGGTGAGCACGATTAAATATGTACCTAGGCTTGACTTTGGACGATAGATTGACCTGGTCTTACCATATCTACAACACAGCGGCTAAAATTCGCAAACTCATTCATCCATTTAAACTTCTACGTAACGTAATGTCGAAACCATTACTAAAAGTTGTCTATTACGCACTTGCTCACAGCATTATATCATATGGGATTCTTGGTTGGGGCGGTGCAGCACTATCACACCTCGATCCACTTGTTAAAGCTCAGAAGGCGCTGTTAAGAGTTGTCAACAAAAAACCGTTGAGATACCCGTCTGAGCAACTTTTTCGTGAGTTCTCTGTTCTTGACGTACGGCAAACATTTGCTAAAACGATAATACTCTATTATCATAAACATAAAGAATTGCACCAGCACACAACCCATAAAATTATTACACGAGCGATAACTAATAGTAACCACATAGTGCCCAAACTGAATAGTTCCTATGCACAGAGACATTTTCTTTACTTGGCACCGTCGTTGTTCAATAAAACTAAGGATATACCCGGCATTTATACTCAAGGTATTAATATAAAAATAAATATAAACAAAAAAAGACTAACCCACTGGTTGATCACCCAGGGAAGAAAAGAAACCGAAAAATTAATTTGCTTTATTCCTATCTAACTCAACATTCCTAACACAATATTATTAACCTACCATATATTTATGATTATTATTATTTATGATTATTATATGTTATTATTATTATTATCACATACCTTTTTAGATAATTTGAAATTTAATTTTTTACTAAAATTTTACTTTACTTGATTTTATTTTTCACGGCATTCTTCAACGAAATTTTTTATTTAGCATAAGCCAGTACTAAATTATACGATTCTGAGCCTACCTTAGTGCGGACGTCTCGTGCGATCCAGTTAGGTTAGGTTTAATTCATTTGTAACTAATACTATGATTTTTTGTAAATAAAGAATTTGAATTTGAATTTGAATCGATATTAGGGAATACTTACGTTAATAACCGAATTAAGCGGGTCCCCACTTACAGTAGGTTTAAAACGCCTCATGTTACATAGTAAACATTGAACTTACATGTTTCCCCTCTAAAATTATGCCATCATTCCAAGACTTAGTAGTCTTATCTGGACTTACTCATTTATCTCGTTTTAAGGCTAGTTTTTTATTGTGGATATCTTAATTGCATTAAGAATGTCATGCTTAAATCTATTAAGATTATTTAGCTGCCTGAAATTTGTAATGTTATCTTCAAGAAATGTTCAAAAACTATTCTTATAAAACTATTGCTAGGAACAAGGTTCTTATGTTATTGCCCATAAAAATAACGTAAATTCAAGCCAGTACATGTGTCGTTGTCTTGTACTTTCTACTTTGAATTTTACACTTGGTTTCGCGCTATATTATTTATTTTATTTTTTTTTATTATGGGTATTACACAAATTCTTAAGTTGAGTTTTATGTCTCAGTGTATGTACGGCGCTATTGCGCTTATTCGTGAACTATTTCGTGAACTATTCGTGAACTAACTATGCGTTTATTCGTGACAGAGCAGGACGTTAGAGAGCGGAATGTAAAATGAACGATCATATCTTTTCCCGCACAAAACTACCTGCCGAATATAAAACTATCTGACAATCACTTATTTCATACTCTGCTCTTACGTATTTCCCTGTATTGCTCGCATGAACTAATTCCGATTTTATTAGAAGATTTTATCCGTTTATAAAGAAACGCAATCAGGTCCATTATCAGGCGAGGAGATAGCCGAAAACGGATGCTTATGGGGACACATACTATGTATCAATGTTGCCTAACTAGGTCTGAGCCTGTTCTAAGGCAGGTTTTATTAATGACGATTCGGTTTTAATTGTATTTACGGACATTTATTTAAAGAAAAATATATATTTTTTTAAACTTACCTAAGAACGCCAAGTTAAGTGACTAAAGAAAAATATATTGTCATTAAAAGTGGGGAGGTATAATAAAACGTCATTGAAATTATGTAAGTTCAATAATAATTATCTTGCAAAATAAAAATATACAATTATAACAAAGCTAGTCCATCGATGACTCAACTCACACCAGTATGGCAAAATAATAAAAGTGAAGAAACTCAAAACTGCTACTTACTTATGTCTGTTGTAGGTAAGATGATACTGTCGTCCCTGTACCATGAGGTAACGGAGACGCGATCTTTTACAGCAGACGGAACTGAGCACCACAGCATAGCAGCATTTCCGGCGTAGACTTGAGTAGTCTGCGTACCAACCGAGTAGTCTTGCCATATTACTGTAAAAAAATAGAAAAAAATCAATCGGTGAACGTGGAAAAAAATCAATCTATGGTTTTGCACGTTTCTTTCTATCGTTTTGCTTTACAGTGACATATTGCTGGCTTAAAAAAAAACTCATATACTGATAACCAAACAACGAGATGGGCCTTCGTGTGAATAGCATACGGGGTGTGAGGGACCACCCCTCACAAGACTCCAAATTATTCGATGTGAGGTGGTGGTGTCAACTTATGAGTTATCTCCGTATTTAAAGGCGGTTTTGATGAAGCAGAAGATGTTTATTGATTGAATCGATTGAATATTGCCAGTTATAACGCTTGCTGAATTAATGAGTGCCCGGATAACTTTATCGAGACGCGAGGGTTGCGCGACGGAGGTTATGTAGGAAAGTGGATGAGGATTGTATGTGTGCTCCTAGTATCTTGTACTGGGCACGGCTCGAGTCTGTGGGATTGCAGACTGATGCTTCGAGACTCAGGGAAAATGAGGAAAGGAAACCAAGGAGCCGGATCCGTTGAGCGACCTCGTAAAGGGGTACCGGATATGCCGTCGCAACCTTGGGGGAAGGTGATCGATCGGGGACTGATAATTTGGTTGCTTTTTGGCCGGTTTATATAGACCGTGCAATAATGCAATTTGAAATATTCTGAGTAAAAGTATTGTTTCATCGTGCTGATTCATAGCTGCACGAGTCAAAATAATAGCTGAATTGTGTCAGTGGATTTCACTGGATATCGATGCATTTGTTGATCTTATGTAGTGGACTTAAGGCCGTTACAGTGGCATATTGAAAATCGGGTAGGTACTAGTCGTAGCCGAAGGGTTAATTTAACCCTTCGGCTACGTAACGACCAAATTTGGTTGCACAATGTACATCAGAACACAGTTGGCTACTTAACGACCAATATTGGCGGCCTGCTCCCGGAGAGCACAGTAATATTATTTTCTAATTCTAACGCATCCTAAAACCCATACCAAATATCTCATTATTACCATAGAGACATAGAGTCATATTTCTGGTAAAATTCCATTGTCAAACATCATCATTACTTTTGATAGAAAATCTAATAAAGATCACGATAATATTTACAATTTCAAAATAGGGTTCCGTATTTTTCCGTAAGACAAGTACAAGTTAGAAATGCCGAGTTTTTTTCACATTTTCGATTTTCTCATATTTATTCATAAATACCTAATTGGTTTACAAAATTAGATTTCAAAATTCTATATATGAAATTTTAATGTGCTCATTACACAGTTATTCCTATTATGATTGCTATAGTAAGTCTATATTTATAGTACTTTTTGTCGAGCTCGGCGATATTGCAATAAATTCCAATAAATTTCCGCTATCTGCCGCTACTCGAAGGGTTAACTTATTATAATGTCAAACAACCGCGATAGTCTTCGATTTCATACTTAGAGATATTATTACCTATCAAACATTACGATGAAGCATCTTAATATCTAAGTTTACTATATAGGTTATGGCCGTATAATTCCAAGAATTTATTTAAAATCGCTTTCACCTCGCCTCCTATTTCGCGGTAATGGGAGCTCGACAGCTGATATTCAACCGTGCAAGTTTAACATGTCTTTCCGGTTGAGACGGAGAGCCGCAGGGCGGTTGGGGGTAATACCTAAACCGCCCGGCTATGAAAGGGGTGGAAGATCTGGGCGGATTCGTGCATGGGCGGTTGCTTAATCAGTATGAGGGATGTTCAAACAGTTTCTATCATTTGCCTTATTTAAACATCAAATCTGAATGTGAATATAATTTCCGAATTATTTCGATAATTAAATATTGCGTTAGTAAGTCATGCCCAGTTTTGCTGTAAAATTATAATATTAAATGTGACACAGAAGGAGCCTCCCCAAAGATTGTGCACATTTTTGACTGTCTGATCTGCCACCATGAACAGTCGGGCGTCCCTGGAAACTGTGAGTCTAAACTCAATGGTTAATCCTTTTACCACCGGGCCAAAGGACACTGTGACAATATTTTATTTATTTATTTATTTATTTATTTATTTGTATCAAACATAATTATAAAACACATAAAAAAGGTCATACCAAGTAATGGTGCGAAGAAACAACGGCCCACATTCACATTACCATGCTCAGCGCATACCCAACTAGGCCAAATATAGCCTGTATCTGGGCATACGACTTATTTTCTGACTTAGGTGGAGAAGCCTAACTGACGTCGGTATTCATATAGATACATATACATATACACATACACACATACATATACATACATACACAAATATATAAATATAACGATCTAAATATATTATAGTATTATTCTTTTGCATTATATTACAATATAGTACATTTTGTTTAATATCTTATATCATATTATATAGTATAATAGTAAAGTTATGCAGAAATATATATATATATATATATATATATATATATATATATATATATATATATATATATATATATATATATATATATATATATATACATATATATATATATATATATATATATATATATATATATATATATATATATATATATATATATATATATATATATATATATATATATATATATATATATATATATATATATATATATATATATATATATATATATATATATACCGACAGTGCAATGTAGGTTTATTGGTGGTTTAAACCTACATTGCACTGTCGAAAGTGGTGCTCATCCAGGCATACATCTCATTTAAAATAAGCATTTCCCAATCCAGTCCGGGAAAACCTTCCAGCTATGTAAGTGGCTTTTATTATTTTTATTTTTTCATCAAAGTGTCATCCTTTAAACGAATTCTTAAAAAAAGATATATATATATATATATATATATATATATATATATATATATATATATATATATATATATATATATATATATATATATATATATATATATATATATATATATATATATATATATATATATATATATATATATATATATATAAGATGATTATAAAGTAAATAATTATAAAAGCCACTTACATCGTGACGAAGGATTCCCTTGATCGGATTCGGGAATGCTTTAGGTGTTAACGAGAATGATGAATGCCTCTCACTTGCGGAAAGAGGAGTAGGTTTAAGTTGGGCCCATTTTTCAACTAGTAAACGCTCACCCTTCATCCAATTATCTCAAAAATTAAGCTACAATCCTTCTTTATACGTAAACTCACTCAATTTCCTATTATTTCGAGGGAAATAACAAGACAAGACGAGCTACTTGACAGATGGAAGAATTTAAAATTTCGAATTTCGTTTTTTTATTTTCTAAAGGTGCGATATAAAGAAGCTGCGATCAATATTCAGCTGAATATTGATCGCAGCTTTGATTGAATATTCATTGTAAATAATCCATTTAGGTTAAAGGTAATATTTCCAACTAATAGGAAAGAGCTGACTGCTTCCTTTCATTGATATGAGGGCATGTCACGCTTTTAGTTTTAAGTTTTCAGCTGAATATTGATCGCAGCTTCTTTATATCGCACCTTTAGAAAATAATAAAAAAACGAAATTCGAAATTTTAAATTCTTCCATCTGTCAAGTAGCTCGTCTTGTCTTGTTATTTCCCTCGAAATAATAGGAAATTGAGTGAGTTTACGTATAAAGAAGGATTGTAGCTTAATTTTTGAGATAATTGGATGAAGGGTGAGCGTTTACTAGTTGAAAAATGGGCCCAACTTAAACCTACTCCTCTTTCCGCAAGTGAGAGGCATTCATCATTCTCGTTAACACCTAAAGCATTCCCGAATCCGATCAAGGGAATCCTTCGTCACGATGTAAGTGGCTTTTATAATTATTTACTTTATAATCATCTTATTGATCAATTCTAAAAAGAATATATACACAAAACTATCAAATATTTCTATATATATATATATATATATATATATATATATATATATATATATATATATATATATATATATATATATATATATATATATATATATATATATATATATATATATATATACATACACACATATACACATATATAGGTACATATATGCCGAGCCAATCCAGTCGGCTGGGGCTACGCAGCGATTGGCTGCAGTATGAAGATGTCAACCCCCATAACACACCAGGACCACAAGAGACGAACAACATATTTACCCCAGGCCGCATATTTTTGGAGAGATGTGTCCCTAACCAGGCCCGGACACGTTAACTAACTAACCAACCCAATTTTAATTAAAAAATAATAATTTATTCCATAGTTTCAAATTTTGCAGATGGTTTTATATTTCTTTCGTTTTCATCATCCGGCACTGGAGCAAAAATTGTGAATGCGCTAGATGTAGACGGAAATATTGATTTTGACATCCCCTGAGATGATTAGGACCATTTCCAAACTGAAGTCTGTCTGTGAGCATGTGTGTGTGTGTGTGTGTGTGTGTGTGTGTGTGTGTGTGCATCCCTCCACGATAGCGCCTAAACGCTTCATCCGATTGAGCCGAAATTTGGCATGCAGGCATCATTCGGTCATGGCAAGAGTTGAAAAGATTGTATTTGAAATCGGTCCACCAGAGGTCGCGCTAGTCATACTTCAATCTCGAAATATTGCAGTTAGAGACTTGAAATTCGATAAGTACACAGATGTCTTGTTGGACCGAAATCACGTTGTAAAACTTTTGAATCACGTTGTGAATATCTTGTATACAAGCGTCCCTAAAAATGTTTAAATACCGCCGTATTTTAAAAAAAATTACTCGTACTACAGTCATCATTTTAGGAAAAAAGGTCATTTTAATATCACGGAAATATTACAAAACACTAATTACCAATGCTAATTTTGCTATCATGGTCACTTGACTCAGTCACTGACGGAGTGGGGGGAAGGGAGGGTTAGTGGAGGGAAGGATGAGTAAAACCAATACCTACCCCTCCCCTCCCCCCCCCCCAACCAAAGAAAACAACAATCAGAAAAAAGAAGGATCGAGTAAAAACCATAATACCTCTAAAATTCAGTACCGACCGACCGAGCGATTTACAGGAGACTACATATGTACATACAACACTTGTATAAACTCAAATAAAATCCCGCAAAGGAAAGGTCGTGACGTTTTTTCGTAAATCACTACGGCTCGGATATGACAAAGCTCGCCCCAATTTCGAGATGAAACGCCATACAGGGTCTAGTTGCCTTATTTTGCAATAATTAATAATCAAATGTGCAAACTATATGTACGTTTACAATAATATATTGCCAGCTTTATCTAAGTGGCTTCTGCGATATCACTGGCTATCTTTCGGTCTTCCTATCCTTAGGGGGCCATATGTTGCCTTCCATCCTCGATTACAGGATCCGTTATAAGCGACCTAGCGATTTGCCACATCCGCCTCAAGATATTATTATAATTTAAGGCCCTCTCTTCAGGGAAGGGACGAGAGCAAATACCAACGCATACATTAGGAACGAATATCCTCCCAAAACATGAGGATATTCCCGCGTGACCGGTAATAAAGTCATATAATTATAATGGGGACCAAGCCTTGTGTACTTCTCGCCTCTCAACTTTTTCACTCATGGTCGTCTCTGCACTTTGCCCCCAAAGAGACGTAGGAAATAAAACAAGACAAGCACTTCAGTACCTGCTCACTCGACTAGATTCCTTGTGACAATTCTAACGAATTCCACGTACCACCCACGCCTCTTTATTCTACTAAAAAAATCTATATAAAAATACTCTACTCACTCGTGAAAAATAATCCAAACATTGATATTGTCATGAGATCCATCCGGGTATATCTGCTTAAAATCAACATGCGCATAACGACATTTTAAAATATTTTGAAAATAGCACCAATTTAATTTATTCTATTTTTTATTTGCCATGTTATTATTAATTATTGTTATGTTATAGTCTTTTTTTGTTAATTGGAAAGTTTGGAGTAACTTAATTTATAGGGTATTTGTTAAATTGAGTAACTAGTTTAAGATTAATTTTATGTCATTCCTACACAATTGTAATGATTGTAATGGAAATAAATACTCTTTATGTAATGGAAATCGACAGTAATCATCATCTAGTTGTTCACCGCTGGCCATATTAGCCAGCTCTGGAACGGCGATGACGTGCATATAACATTAGATCACGTGCATATAACATTCGATCAGTCTGTACGTATATACAGGTGTTCGAGTACGCATGCCACACACAAAGGTGTATTTGAAACTACATAAACAAGATATCATATCAAAACAACTATCGCGGTTGTTTGAGATTATAAATAGGATAAAACGAATTTACCGCGTGAATATTGTAGCATCCGACGTTTCGGCGACGTTGCAGCCGCCGTTCTATCCTACCCGACAGTCTACCCAACATTCTACCCTAGACAACGGCGGCTGCAACGTCGCCGAAACGTCAGGTGCTACAAACTTCACGCGGTAAATTCGTTTTATCCTATTTACATAAACAGGACACTTGATTTTATTATTACGAGGAGGTTTAGTATGTGAACGCGTTAAAAAAATCAAGATGAAGTCGGATATATGCACTACCCCCCCCCCCCCCGATATATAAATGAGCACCCACAAGATGATTAAGACCATTTCCAGGCTGAAGTCTGTCTGCATGTCTATGTGTGTGTGTTTATGTGTATTCCTCTGCGATAGCGCGCAAACGCTTCATCCGATTGAGCTGAAATTTGGCATGCAGGCATCATTTGTTCATGGCAAGAGTTGACAATATTGTAGATCGTAGAGGGTGCGATAGTTATACTTCAATCACGAATTATTGGACTTAGAGACTTAAAATTTGGCACACAGATGCCTCGTTGGGACGAAATTTAACGAACATTAACAAGACCTAAACAAACAAAGTTGAAGATGATTAGATTTTTTGGAGAATAATCTTTTGTACAACAATATTATACCAAAAACATAGTTTTTAAAAGAAATCGAAATAAATATTTAAATAAATATGTATGAATGAAAGGAATGAATCGCCGAAGAAAACCAGATAGACACATTTGTTGCACCATTATTGTTAGGATATTATACTACATGTTACCATTTATTTAAAGTCCGTAGAACCAGTTAAATAGATGACTTGAAATAAAATAAAAAAGAACAAAACTCAAAAATATTTCTTCATTGTTCAAAAATAATAAATTTTAATTTCCATAATCTAGCCTAATTACTTTTATTGCCATTTGTTTTAAAACAGTTTTTATCTGATACAATGGAACAAAATATATGGTAATTATATTTTATTTAAAATACTTATACATTATGTTATTTGCAGTGAATATACCACAAAAAGAATGGCTGAAAACTGTAGAGAGTGAATACGAAAAATATGTTACCTACCTATATTAACATCAGACATCTTTACCTTTCAAGTAGTCTTTAATCGTTTAGTATGTTTTATTACAAAATAGGAATTTAATACGATGATTGTTTTATTGCTAACATTTTCCGATGAATTCTATTGTAGAATTGTGTTCATCGTACCTATGTATCCATATGATCATAAAGAAAGTTTCGACCTTTTTAATTCGGAACTTGGGAATGGCAATCTTATTTCTATTTCTGGTATTTATGTTATGGCGGCCTAACATAATAACTAACCACCAAAAACCATCTATATTTTAGACTTGTGAATAATTTGTTCCAGACTTTCCGGTGAGTGGGCTTCGTTTCTACAAGGCTTCAAAACAGGTAATTTGAACTGAAGCAATTTACTCAATCCAATTATGCATTCACCGTAATTACTCACAACTTAGAAACACAGATCAATATTTCATAATTTCAACGTTAAACAAGCAAACCGAGATTCCTTTGTCTTAAATGTATATTATAAAGGATGTTTTTACTGGACAAGATTTTTTTTAGTGGGTGAATCAGTACAACAACGTAAGCAACTTTTGATAAAAATAAAAAAAAAACTGAATAAGAAAATATTTTATGTATCGTTTTTAAATTTGTTTTTTTTAATAGTATGTAAAGCTGTGATTACGATGCCGCGATTAAATGTCACTGTGATTAAATGTCGCTAATATTGTTTATTTATGCTATATTACTTACCGCTATATGGCGCAGCGCGTCTTCCATTTCTTGTATTAAAAGTTTATTACTGATTTAACCACTAAAAAAGTGCCCCTCCAGTAAAAACAGCCCTGTATATAAAAAGAATTATTCATTTGTTTATCAAGAATTAATTTCTATAAAACATCTATTTTGCTTACAAAAATTACTGTAACTGAATGGCAAATCCTTGGCAAATCCTTGAGAAAAGCTCGTGGACAGGGCTCTAATATTACAATAAATTATTTATAAGTTTTCATAAAATGCTCATAAAACTAAATTCCCTTAAAATGAGGTCCTCAATAACAAACAAAAACCGCAATTCCATTATAAAATCGGCAATAAATGGAACATAAAATTCCGTTAAATAGGGTGTGAAAATAGAATAATAAAATAAAGTTACAAGAAAAAGAAGAAAAGAGAGAAAAATTAACATTTGTTTATTAACTGAATTTCTTTAAAATGTTATATCTATCAAAGATGTCAAATAGGTCTATTATTATTAACACAACTATTGTTTAATCTTTAAATAGGTAGTAAATATTATTGGGTTTGTATTATTTTAAATTTTTATATAATAAAGTCTTTTATTTATACGTCCGCTTGCAATCCAAATTAAGTTATAAATCACACATCTAAGTACAAACTAGAGTTGTCAAATACAACGGGCAAACCCGTCACCTCAGGAAGTTTTAACGAAATATTCGTTCTATCTCCCGTGAAGTGAACGCAGAAGAATTAGGACCAATTCCTTCCTCCCTCCTCACAACCAGTCCATAACGCTCAATGTCGTTTACTTCCGCACGACGCATCCTATTTGATTGTCATTTTAAGGTCGGCCAGATTGACCGTGTGTTACCCTTACTGTTAGTTTTGTTGTCAGTCAGAAATGCCGTATGTTTTCTTTTGCGTTATGGTGCTCTTTTTTGTAAATAGATTGTATATGATTTCATCTTCTTTTTGTGTATTGTGATATTGTATAATCTGTATATACACTCAAGCGTATCACAAGCGTTGCGTAGCTTTTATTGCACATTTTTCATACATAATAGACCGTGCTGGTAGACTTTGGTGACAACATTCGCAGACTGTTGGAGCGTCAAAATATGGAGAATGATAGTTCATATGAGGATGTAGATGATGTGGATGACTCGGATGCTGATCAAGATTTCGTAATAGAGGACAATAGGCAGTAAAGACTTCAAGTTCAGATGAAGGAAATGAGGCATTGATGGAAGTAAACAAACAAGAAGATGAAAGTCAAATGCTACACTTCCATCATATGTCTTTGAGAGAATGAGAAAATCTTAATGCGGTCCTCCCAATGCTTAGAAAAGCAAAACTTCCCCCAAGAAATTTGGGAACCACAGCAAGAAATTTAATTATACACATTATTTAACTCAAATAATATCTTTGATCATTTAGATCAAATACTTTTTGTTTACCATTGCATCCATTCAAGTAACGAGAAATAAACAGAATATAGCAAATAGTATATAACGGTCAAATTGCCTTATATTTCCCTTAGTGTTATAAAAGTAATGTTTCCATATAGGTGTTAAATTGCATTTTTTCTCTGGTGTCGCAATAGTTTAATTATACGATTCAATACAAACCATATTGTACTTAACGTTAAGACTCGATATACCTGCTGACATCACCCACTGTCGTTACACCGGACTTATCGACCCTCCGTATTTTTGGAGTAAACTCGTATTTGCGAAGTATGCAGTTTCTTAATTTAGTAAATGAACAAGCTATGTACATATTTATTTTTGGAAAGTGGAGCGAATACAAAACTATAAGTTGGACGCCCGCGCCCGAAACTATTCTCCGGATAATAGCATTAATAAACATGATTTAACCTAAAGGTATATCCCTACTCGTGCTCTTCCGTCTTCATCTTGAGTCGTCACTTTCAATTTCATTTTGCGTCTAGCGCATGCTTTATTGAATGCCTGAAGACGCATGCAGCTATACGTCTACGCTTATGCGCTTTAGCCTATTCAATTACGATCACTTAGAGTACCCTGTGGAGATTACGATGAACTAGTGTGAGCTGGTAGTAATCATTGAGGTTCCTTGGAGAATAATGACCGCAGGCTTTTTATCTTGTTTTTGACCATATTCACATTAAAATTGTATTTCATGGCCCAGAGCAGTCAAAGCGTCGTTCCATTTTATTTATGGTTCTATAATATAGGTCAATTTTGATAATATTCTATAAATCGAAACGTTTTTTCTTAATCTTGCGCCGTTTTGTGTCGTAGGATGCACGGAGTGACGCACGCCTATCCACAGGGTGCCGGATCGCCGTGCGCTGAGGCATGCGCTGTCGTTTAACTAGTTTTGATGCATGCGCTATTGTATGCGCTATGGTATTAAATGCATGCGTCAGAGAAAGGCGCAAGATAAAGACGAAAGCACACGAGTGGGGACATACCTTAAGAAGATTATAATGGTTAATTGATAAAAACTTTGGAGTCATTTACCGCCGCTAAAATTTCTGGTTGTACGAATTTTGGCGGGTGCAGATAAGGAGTAAAGTAGAAAGCACAGGAGCACTGATAGATCCATCTTTTTTGTCTGTCATCTACGGTATTCTCTTCCCGCAGACGCGGTAAATGATTATTTCGCAGTTGAGATTATGAGGATCATTAATAAAAATGCGGGGCTTGAAGTTGTGTTAAGCGACGGAATTCGGACCAAACAATCACAACCAATCAGTTTAAAGAGTGAATAAGAGTAAGCCCCTAAAATCAATTGTGGAAGCGCGCATGCATTTGCACATACACATTTATAATGTATAGATATATGTCATGAAGTTTGGTTCAACCAATACATAGGAAGAAAATTAAATACAAGAGCAAGTGGGCATAGCTACTTTAACTTTGTTGTATGTCAAACACATATACAGGAGTATAATTATTTATATGGATACATATAAATGGTTACCCTTCAATGTAATTTTTTTAAAGATGAGATATAAATTGAAATAAATTGTTTTTTTTTTAGAAACAACCATATTTGGTTAACATACCAAGTATATTTTTTGTCACTCAAACCAAACGTTCGAAAATGTTTTATCAGTAAGTATAAAAAATGGAATTACCGAAAATTGGAAAAATTGACATTGGTTCTTTTTCTTCATAACCCTTTAAGAATAACTTTGAAATATTTATTTATTAGTTCAACTTTCCCTATTAAAACGTTAAGATGTATATGTTTTTGATTATTTAATAATTATGATTTTTCACTATTAGCACGAAAGACTTTTTGGAGGGTTTGGGTATCGAATCCAGGGAGATATTGTAGTTTTAATAATTTGTCTATCAGACCTCTATCACAGATTTCTATTTTTCGAATCCTGGAGTTAAGAATACCCCATAAATTGTTAATGGGATAAACTATACGATCAGTTTGGTAAGTTTTGTTACAATTAGATTAATAGAAGCTCTTGATTTTTGACATACTTATTAATTATCTTAGACTATATCATGTCACCCATAACAGCGGCAGTTTCGAAAACTTTCAGTTTGAAATTATTACACATGTTCGCTTTAATTCGCACACTACTTTATTACCTATCCCATCTATTTCTTTATCAATGCCCCGAAGCGAATGTCGGTTGCCATAATATTTACAAACGCAAAAAATGCTGCTCAAATAAAGTATACGTAATTCTTTTCGCAGGTCTCACATGGGATGTTTTTCCAAGCCGCCGCAGAATGACTTGAGTAAAATTTACATTATATGGGAATTTTAACAGAGGCATTTTAGGCGCAATAATAAATGAGCATTTTAGTGAGCAAATTATGCAGATAAAATTCGCATAATTTTGGAAAATAAAGCGACCGTATCTTACAGGCTCTTTTCATATTTGATAAAGAGCGTGGTGGGCACGGTCGTTGTTTTCATACGAAAACGACGACCGATTTAGTCATTCTCTTTACTCAAATTTTAAAATAATACACAAAAATGCTCTTTCGTACATTTTACATCTCTCAACACGCCAACTGGAAGAAGGGAAAGCATTGTGAACGGCCAAAATATTTTTTTCGAGATAAAGACGGAAATAACAATTTTAAGTCCCCCTGAGACGATTAAGACCATTTCCAGTTTGGAATCTGTCTTTCTCTCTCTGTGTGTGTGTGTGTGTGTGTGTGTTTGTGTGTGTGTGTGTATTTCTCCAAGATAGCGTCCAGACGCTTCATCCGAGTGAGCTGATATTTGGAATGGAGGCATCATTTGGTCATGGAAAGAGTGGAATCGTGGTAGAAATCGGTCCACCAGAGGGCGTGCTAGTCATACTCTAATCTCGAAGTATTGCAGTTAGACACTTGAAATTTGGCACACTGATGCCTTGTTGAACCGAAATCACGTTGTGAACTTTTGGTTGAAATATCTCGTATAAAACCTAGGCAAATAATATGTAAGGTCCGCCCTATTTATGAAAGTACTACATGATTTTTGGAAAAATGCCATTTTAAAACCACGGAAAATACTAGAAATATACTACAAATTGGCTCCATGGAAGGGGGGTAGGCAGGGGATTATCTACTTGCCGGGAAAGTCTTGGCGTAACACAACCGATTATTTTTTAATTTTAGTATCCACCAACATTTTATTAGGGTTGCTTAAGTACAAACGTTGTTCTGTAAAGTTCCGTAAAGCGTACAAGCGCAAAAACGAAACTATATTATTGGGACTTCGTCGTCAGTCTGTCCTGATGAATGTTACCATCGATTAAATCGGCCGGTTTTAAAGCATTGAAAATTAAATTTGATATAGTTATAAAACTATTTCTCAAGCTCGCATGAATGACCTATATCAGGAACCACTTTCAGAAGGTATAGAACCCACAACATGCGAGTCACACTCGCACTTGACCAGTTTCTAACTCTTTGTATCTAAAGTTTGTAATCAAATGTAATAGAAAAGTGTCTTCTCGCGGCCTTCTTCAGGTAATGGTTTAAGTCAGACCAACTGATTGCGCAATTGTCTTTAAGCACTGGATGTTTATAGAGAAAACACGCGTCAACGGGGACGTAGCGTAGCTTCCGTAAATTGAATTTTGTTTAAACGAATATTATTTTGAAGAAGAACTTTATTCTCTAAAAAACGTGCTTGTCAGGGCGAACATATTGTTTTAATAATTGTAAATACAGTAGTTCACTTTTTGTAATGGCAGTCGTGTTTTTATATCTTATAATTATTGTACTTGTTGTTTCCTTTAAATACTTATTACAATGTATGTAGCTGTTTGGTTCCAGAATAAAATAAAATTTATAAAAATAAAATAATAAAATATTGCGTCGAGGGCATTTAGTTTGTGAAACTAATATTTAGTGACACAGGGTTAACTGGGTATACGGATATTGTGGGATAGACTATCGTTTCTCTTGCTCATCAGCTTTGGGTTATTCCAAATAACGCGGTCTTTGTATAATATAATTATTTAGTATAGCATAATCTTGAATCATCTGTATATTCTTAAATATACTGTTAAATTATGGTACGAATGTTCGGAAACTTGAAGAACAAAACCTTCCTTTGATTTCATTTTCCCCTTGCAGTTTTCCTTTTTTTTCCTAATGCAAACCCATGTGGTAATATTTTCTTTGTTTTCCGGTACTGACGGTACTGATAACCGCGTCGAAGAGCGTAAGGTTTACTTTTCGTTGACTCTATCAACTCCAACGTTTCCATATTTATAACTATTGTGAATTGTTCTTTTCGAGCATATAGTCCTAATAGCAGAGCACCCAGACACCTACTTAACACTTGCGGAATCAACAATATATTTAATAACTTTTACCTCTCAATGATGAGAGATTCGTCCTTCGACCACTTAGCGTATCGTTAAGGGCTCTCTAGACGACCAAGCATGCTTGTCAAGCATCGCGTCGCGGGCTGGGCGGGGATCGTAAACCGCAGGAAATTGCAAATATTTTTTAAAAAATATTTACTAAAAATGCCTATTTTTTTAGTTTTATACCAGCGAGTCACGTCATTTATCAACCAATTACGCCTAATTAACGTGACTCCCTAGTATAAACTACAACATTAGGCATTTTTGGTAAATATTTAAAAAATATATTTGCCTAATTCCTGCGGTTTACGATCCCCTCCCAGCCCGAGACGCGATGCTTGCAAGCATGCTTGATAATCTAGAGAGTCCTAGCCAAATATCATAATTGCCGATTTATAAAGTTCTTTTCTTGACCGCAAGTGGGGTCCTAGCATTATTTTCTATTAATAATATCGATTGACCGCAAGTGGGAAGATAATAGTTCTGACCGCAAATGACACGACCGCAAGTTGGATACTAGGGTTTCGAGTCCTGGATTAATCGCGATTTGAAATTACCAAATACGGAATATTATTCAATATGACAATATTTACGTTTACCTGAAAAATCCATTACATATCGCTTAGCTGTGTATATAAAGAATTCCATTATGGCCAGTTTCCAAATCGCATTTCAATTTCGCTTCCGCCACGTACGCGGTTGTTTAAATTTTGTCATTTAATCAAGCTGAATAAATGAAGGTTTTGCCAGGGGCGACCGAATTTCATTTCGGATTGCCAATGCGGGTCACGATTGCCAGCTGTGCCGCTCCATTGTGACATTTCGAGATATTTCGTTATTGAAATATGGATTGCGTTTACAAACAGGGTTAACCCTATTCTACTAATCTCTACGTTAACCCCTCCTATGGCGGGGTACAATTTCTGCCCGGGATAGTTTTGCGCATAACTTTTAAACTACTATACGGATCGTAAAAAGAATAACTGCAAAATGATCACATTGAAATTTGAAATATTATAACGTTACAACATTATCTCGTATAACAATTAAGATAATAATGAATAAATATTACAGTTAGCACAGCGCGGAAAGCGTCTAACCAAAAATGGTTAGCTCACATAGGAAGGACGGTTCATAATGGCATATGCACTGCACAGAACTATTTTCAAGGGTTAAATACAACATCGATAATTTTATAATACGTAAGTAGCATTGATTACATATCATATTAGATTTAACGTCACAATAAGATTTCGCAAGTAGGATTTTACTATGAAACGCAACGTGTAGATTGCGAAAGTCCAAATAGTTCCAGAAAATCTGAAAATTTAATAATCTTCTACTAGTATGTACAATAAGGCAACTTTCGTGGCATAACAGTATAGCGGCGCATTGTAGATGGTGTTCTAAGCACTCCTATAACGTATACAATAATAGTATAAGAACAAAGGAATGTTTATCAAGAAGCTCTTTGCGAATTCTATTGCAATAAGAGCTCGGCCATATCCCACGAGGAAGTACATCGGCATGACACCAGATATAAAACCCAGTATCTCCAACCGTTCGTAGCACGAACTGTCAAGTTCCAGGCGACTAGTCGATACTTAGGCGTCAAACTTTTTAATAAATTGCCTGAAAGTTTAAAAGCGATTTAAAACATCGTCATTTTCAAGAGATCCATCCGAGTCTATCTGCTTAAAATCAACATGTATGCTCATAACGACTTCTTAAAATATTTTGAAAATACATAGCATCGTATCTACCCATTTAATTTAATATATATTATTTATTGTCAATTGCTTTGTTGTAAACTGTTATGATATAGTCTTTGTTTTTGTAAATTGGTAAGTTTAAAGTTATATATTGTATATCATCTCTTGGCTAAATTGAGTAACTAGTTTAACATTAATTAATGTCATTCCTACACAATGGTTATGGTTGTTTTGGAAATAAATACTTTTATGTTTTATTGTAGAATTTTCGAATGCGTATTTTTTTAAGGTTTAATTAAAAAATTTAAGGATTAATTAATGTCATTCCTACAAAATTGTTATGGTTGTATTGGAAATAAATACTTTTATCTCTTATCTCTTTAAACCATAGCTGTTAAATATATCTCTAATCAGGCTTATAAGCTATAAAATATATTTTTTGTTACAAACGAATATTTAAAATATAGCTGTTATACATATATGCATATTTTCATTTTGCACATGGTATACAAGGATCAATACGTAATAATTACGCACATTAATGTTCAGATAGTCTAATAAATAACATCTCTCTCACCGTATTATTTGTGTGACATATAAACAAATGCGATATATAGCTTTAATGGTTGAATGTTATATTATTGTCATCGTTGGCCCCTAAATTTGTGAAGTAAAACCTCGGCCGTACCTTTTGCATCCCGGAAAGGACGTTACACATTCTAGGGGATTTTACAATTAAACCGCCCTTTATAAATTCCATTACGCCAAAATTTGATATTATATAAAACGTCCATTACGCAGAGATTTTACAATCTGATCAATATGAAAACAAAAATGAATTTAACATCTAGGGTTCTAAAAATACAATAAAAAAAAGGTTATCGAGTCATGACGGACTAACCATACATCAAATGTTAGAAATTATAGTCCTATGAAACTTAATATATAATTGCCCAATTTAATATTATATTTTTAAATATATATGTTGACTATATTATAACATTGAACTAACTACCAAATATTATTTAACTTTGTTGTTATATATTGTTTTGACAATGAATTGTTCTTTTTTTGACTAGGTATTATATAAAAATTTTAAGTCCTGGAAATGATCCGACAAATAGGATCTTCTTATGTACGAGTGGGCTGACACTAAGAAAAAAATCAATCCTCCGAAGCTGATGAAACGAGGACACTTCAATGTTTGTGATATGGCTGATAATGAGTTAAAATGAAAAGTTTAGCATTAAAAAGTCATAAGAACAAACATATACTCTTTGCCATGTTTTTCAAATAAAAAAATCGTTTTTTATGTTTAAATAAGAAATAAAAGTGTTTTTTGCTAAGCAAGTAAGTAAATTTTGCAGTGTAATTTAATTATCAGATTTTTGGGCATGGGGGAACAATAGTACTACAAGTGAACTGTATTCAATTTCCATTAAAATATGTGAGTGGTCCAAAGAAGCCCCGAGCAGGGGTTACTTTGTTCCAAAATTTAAAAATAGAAAAACAAAATAAAAAAGGTTTCTTTTTTTAAAACAAGTGCAGTCTACTTCTTTACACTTTATGTTAATTGGTTAAACTCTATTTGGACGTTGAAGTCAATTTATTATATTTTTTATTAACGAATAAGTAAGTGAAAGCATGGAAAAGTGGCTCAAAGTAGCCCCGGTTGATGGCACTTAATTTGTTTGATTGCGTTTCTTTGTGAACTAAAACTAAAATTAGTTCAAACGAACGAGATAGAGCAATATTTTAGAGCGAAATATAAAACGAACGATCGTCGATAAAAACTACCTGTCGAACTTATACCAGTCCGAATAAATTTGAACACATTTCGTGAGGTATTAGATTGTGATGCTTTATCTTTGGTGGGTAGTTTTAATGCGAAAAAGTGACAAACGTTCATTTTACATTCCACTCTAGCGTATTGCCCTGTTTCGTTCAAACGAACTAATTTCCGATTTTAGTTAACAATGAAACGCAATCGAGCCCATTGTATACTTATCTCGAGTGTACTATACGAGATGTCAATAGATTGCGGTTGCATGACAATTAACTAAAGCACTGAGCGGGATGTCCGATAATATCCAGCTGCCATCCGCAGAGCGCTATCGACCTAACCTCATCGACATAATACGTTGCTAATTATATCTAAATACAATGTATTACGATATCAGGTTAAATAATTGTATAATAATTATACATAGTAACTGTATAGTAACTTGAAACAATAGCTAGAGCTTTAACAGAACATACTCACCTACCCGAGTGAAACTAACAATACTACAATCACTCACCTATCGAAAACGTCGACCTAACTTGACATCGAAAACTTTATTTATCAATATTTCAGGGGCAGTAGGGCTTCAGTAACTTCTTTATTTTGGACCCTCGTTGTTTAAGTATGTTTGTTCATTTATACAGCACGCTACTGATAAAATTCAACGAAATATTGTAATATTTGTTATGTCAGTCGTTGAATTTAATACGAGTTGTGTGTTACTGTGAAGTCGGAACTCTGAAATCGATGCGGTTTGATTTGAACAGTATCCATACAAAGGAAGTATTTTTTTATAACAAAGACTTGCCGTAAATCTAGCAAATATCTGTTAGCAGCGGTGCGTCCATAGACAAGTACAGTTTAAATGCTCGCTATTTCTTCTTCTATTCATACGCAAGTCTAAAAAATAGATATTTCAATAAATAAAGTTCCCAGCCATGACCGAAAACCTTTGGGCTCGAGATTTCTTGTATAGAGGGCTGGGATCCAATATCCTGCATATTTCGAGTATTTTGCAATTCCAGTATTTTGAAAAAAATACTTAAAATACCTATTAATAATACTTAAAATACCTACCATTACTTAAAATAATTTTGATAATCAGAATAATTTGAATCTATGTAGGTACATAAAATCATATATGTTCTGAATGCAATAAACTATTAAAAAATGATGTGTCTTATTCTGTAATTTTATAAAAATCAACAAATATGTAAAACTAAAGTTGCTAATACGTTTTAGAGAACACTTTTTTCATAGAAGTATTTTACTGGAATAATATTTAAGGGAAAAATTATAAAATTATTCTTTTATTCTGGACCGATTATTTCAAAGAAAATGTGGAATACGATTGTATGGGATGGGAAGGTTTTGTTCTTTTGATTATATAATCATATTATGTAATATCATGTATGCAATAAGGTTATGAAGACAATAATATTGATTTGGTTTGATTATTATTTTTTTATTTTTTATTTATTTAAATCCAAAATAAAAAAATACAATGTTGACACAAATGTTACAATGTTGACAAAAAATTACAATGTTAACATTATATTTTATAAGCACATGCATTATTGATAATATAGGTTAGGATAAGTTAGGTTATTATTATTAAGATATGAAAAATTACTTCGTCAAGAGAAAGTTTCCATACCCGGAAAAGTTATATTCGTAGCGTGGCCTGACGCGGGGAGGGGGGGAAGGGAGGCGGGGAAGGGGGACGGGGACGAAATGCTCACATAACCAAGCGCAGCCGTAAATATTAAAGTACAACTAACTAATATTTCAGAACTTTGTCCGTGGCGAAATAGCGCGTATGCCTGAAATCGCGTATGGCTTCAGGAGTTTTCAATTATTTTAAAATAATCGAGCGGCAATGTAAGAGTGTGTAGGACTCAATTCATAATTTAACCAACCAGGCCAGCAAAGGGACTTTCCAGGTCCCGACCCGTTTCAATCTGCAGGATGGGAGCTAATGGGCCCTGTTAGAGTTGGCCACGAAGACATATTTGTTCAGGGTCGGTCACACTCACGGGTCAACACCCATCCCGACGGCCTCCACGCAAAAGGGAGAGCCAGGGTAGGACGCTAGCCTGCGGGCCAGCCTCCCCTAGGAGTCAACCTTCTGGCGCTTCTGGACGATTAGCGCACCGTGCGGCGTCAGCCAATCGATTGTGCACTTCGACTAACACCCGGGGGAGTCTGGGAACAGTGATGTTTCCTATAGAGCGGGGGTGGTTGTTAACATGGCAACTGCTCTTCAAACGACCATTCGGCCCCCCGATCTCGGGTGAATAGGCCGAGCAAAGGATGCCGTGGTCCGCGATAGATTCGGTTGATACCGTATCACCGCTTTATAAGGGAGAGGCTGCGCAAACGACCTCGATCCTGTTATCAGTCAGGAGGTGGGAGGTATCCCGTAGGTTAATTCCAGACGAAGATATCCTTCCAAACTGGTAGTCAGGAGCGAGGCTGCTCGCTGGGTACCTTTCCCGGTGCTTCGTCGTAAGGCATTGGTCCCTGGCGGGCAGGTGGCGTAGCTAGACTGTGGATTGTATATCGTCCCAAGTCTTCTGCTCTCACCTCACATAAGACAGATAGATACATTTCTATAAACCTTCATGGGGTCACAAGTTCGCCCGTTGTAGTTGACAGCTCTAGTTACAGTATCTGGAGCTGGAGCTTACGCCCTGTTATGACACCTAACCTTTTGTTTTGTGCTCAAATATATGTTAACTATCAAGCATAAAATCTCGTTTATATTCGAATATTATATTCTTGTATCTGGCTACCTCCTATTATATTTTTATAATCAACGCTACCATTAAATACCAGGTTGTTCCTAACTTGTCGGAATGATTATTTATTATCATATTTTTTACCCTAATATCCAAACTTTTACGTAAAAATATTTGTGAAATCAGTCTGGTGGCCAGGTCAAAATTTACGATGTAGCGAAATCATAGGCAACATTCGTTTGGCAACGTTTGGAAACAGTTGGAAACGGTTGGCAACATTTGGCGTAATTTTTACATTGGGAGTAAACTCTACTGCTATGGACGTGTTCTCTTTCTATGATTAAGATACATTGCTACTAGAATAAGACAAAGAGATTCCGTGAGATACGTCGCTCGGACGCTCCATTGACGGTTTTGGTAACGTTACCAACTTGTATATTCGTCTTTGATAGCGTAATGCCAATATTGAAGGTTGGCGACGTTCGGCCGTCCGTGGAAGTAGCCTGATTTTTTAGTGTTAGTCAGTCAGCTGGCAGTATCGCCTAATGCTCAGACTGGACGGTTCGGGGGTTTGGGAACCAATGATCCCTGTTGGAGTTGGCCCTAGTTCTGACATAAACGGTTAAAGAAGAAGAGTCTGTTCTAATACACCTCGTCAAAAAAACAGAACTTAACCAACACTATAACTGCCGATGTCTTAACGTTTTACAGCGAGAAAGCACAATACAAACATTTTAAAGGCATCTGAACTGAAACGCCACAAAGACGCCACAAAACTGACCTAATAACCGAAGATAATATAATAATGATATATAGAATTCCATACAAAAAAATCCAAATTTGTGAGTCCGCCGTCGCCAACTGTATGTCACTAAATTCACACACACATTCAAACAAATGACGATGCAACTAGAGAAGTTCAAAAATCTCATTCTATACAGCGCTTAGTAAAAACATTTGGGGAAGGGGCGGGCCCCCGCCCCCGCCCCGCTCTAAATCCGCCAATGCTGCGCGATATCGATTAACGAAAGTAATATTCAGATGAAATTAGTCGTTGGCTACTTGCCGGGAAAGTCTTGGGGTGACACAACCGATTATTTTTATCTGCTATCCCCGAAAGATGTACGATGCTCATTCAGAAATTCTACCAAGCGATCGATTTTCCGCACTTCAACAACAGTTCTTTTTACACGACTGCCGAACAAAAAATGAGTGAAATGTTTTCAGGATTCATATATGTATATTCTCCTTCTTTTTTTCACCATAACTTCTAAACACTTGAAGTGATTTAGAAGTGTGTGGTATTGCTAGAATCATCATGTCATCGCAAGTGTCATAGGGTACATAAACTGTCTAAATATTAGGTAAGTAAGTAGTTGTCTAAATGTCCAAATGTCAATAAATTAACATAAATATATCATGTGTAGAGTCAAATTAAATGCTTTTTTGAGTACATTCCGGAAATACACATCTATATATATGGATAAATACAAAAACGACGAATATTTCATTAAAATAACTATAAATACAATAGTTTCCTTTCTGTATTTATTATAGTTATTTATAGTTATTTAGTCGGGTTACTTTTTGTTTTTCAATTATTTACTTGTTTCTATTTTGAATCGGCCAATCCGGCTCCATTTTTCCGTCATAGGTATATTCTGTCCAATATATTGAACGAAATCAGACAGATAATTCTGTGTCGTTTTGTAAGTAAGCAGCTATAGTCTGATACAGAGACTATTAGCCCATTATCTAAATGAGGTAGTGTTTGATATGTGCAGGCGGTTTGCGCAGTATGCGCCTAATGTGATCATTGGGCCAAACAAGCCCTTTGATTGGAAAGGGAGGGGGTAGGTCTCAAAAGGGCTACCCAGTAAGCCAGCCACCGTTTCAGCTGCGTTCTCCTCTCAGTCCGGTAAACGTATCCATTTGCGAATGCGGTTAGGTGGTACAGCCGCTCCGCTGGTTTGGCTTTGCCGCGGTCGACCTACGCCCCTATTGTATTTCACAGGTAACTGAATATACATTAACATAATTGGCCAGTGACTAGTTGGCACTCTGAGCCGAAACCCTCGTGACCCACAATGGCTATTAGCCGGTTATGGCAGGAGATATCCGAGTTGGAAACGAACATCTAAGTAACTAAACAGTCCAACACGACTCAACTCAAACCAGATTAGGTATTACAGTAAATCCATACATCTTGTAACAGTCTCTCGATATTCTCATAGTTCTCGTAAATTCCTTTTATTTTTCATAATTTCCTTTTACTTTTATATCCATTCTATTTGTCTCAGCCTATTTAATTTTTATTTTTTAACTTATTGCCTAACAAAATTTTATTTATTTATTTATTTATTTTTAGGAAAACCAACAGCTAATTATAATTTAACAAAAAGACAGAGTAGGATAACAGAGAGCCAATTAAAGGTTTTCACGTTTAAGTAACGTAGTAGAGACATATGTGACCTTTCAATTAAAGCTATCGATTAAAAATGCATCAAAAATTATTCAACAATTAATGCTAAAAAATTTACTGTTTAGCTGCAGCTGAGTTAATACTCGTACTGAATATCTAAAAATCTTATAATATCTAAATTAAATCCAATAAAATCTAATAATATCTAAATCTAATAATATCTAAAAATGTTAGAATATCTACTTGTAATATCTAAAAATCACTCAACTTTTTTTTGCATATACAAGGTTTACTCTTTAATTATAAGAAATATCGATATACAGAAAATATATTCTGAAAGCCACACTTACCTGAATTACAACAAAATACTTTTTATTGGACTGTAGTGGTAATAATTTAGTGAAAAAAAATTAATTCATCGCATAGTAGAGCGGCGTATTTATGTTACGTTGCCAGTTAAATAGGATCAAAGTTCGACGTTCGATGGAAATAACTCATAATGTTTTGAAACCTGGTATAAATGTTAAATGAGGCGTACTATTAAACATACTAAAAGTCCCCTGCTTTATGTGTTGCCCTCGTGCCGCCATCTGGAAAAAAATGCGCTCCGAATCAGTTTTTCTCTTATACCTAGCTGTTATAAGCGATATCGGAATTGTGCATAAAATAAAAAAATAAAGGTTATTTAAACAAACTATTATTTACATTTTATCATATTATCTATTATTATTGTCAAAATAGTCCAGAGTGCTTTGGTAAGTTGCCGAGGTTGCATGCACCGCACGCAAGTCGTAGTCCATGGGTCGAGGGCGATTTTCAATAGTCAGTTGATTCTCAACTCAGTTGTCGATTGTCGTTTCAATTTGGCTAGTGTCGATCAATGCGGACGCAATTACGCAAAATAGCAAGAAATGAAAAGTGTTTCATTTGTGAAAATTATCTTTCTGTTGGTCGTAATGTTGTTGTTTAACAGAAAGGATTAAAAACTTTAATATAATCAGATGAAAAAAATACAATATTGGAAAGTACAGCTGGAGGGACTAGGTTATGTAACCGTGCACATATTGTGTCGAAAGGAACATACTCGAGAAAAAAGTATCAAAGCTGCAGTGAAAAGAAAATCCGATAGTGACAAAAGCATCGATTTTGTCAGCAAAAAATCTGAGGTCTACATTAACCTTTGTCTGACGAGGTGATTTTTCGTAACTTAACTGACGTGGTTAGGTCCAGCAGACTCCAATAATATTTTATTATTATTTGTTTAACTATTTCAAATTGTAGTTATATATTTTATTAATCCTGTTTATGGTCTACCACTAAATGACTTTTGCAAAGGAAAACCCCTCTCAAGTTTTAATTTAATATTTTAAAAAATATCTTAGTAAACATGCCAAATATAAAAGTATTTTATGAGTGGTGCACTAATTTTTTTTTATAAATTTGGGAATATTATTTTCTAAAATAAATGTATATTTTCATTAAATATAAGAGTATTTCTATGTAATCAATATTAAAACTCCAGAGAAAATAAAAAAAATCGAAAAATGTAGTCATTTGAAATTGATATTTTTCTATAATATTTTTGTATCTGATTCCAGAATCTAAAATCTAATTGAAAGTATGTATGTATAGTTAAAAAAACACTTTAATAATAAATGAATTATATATATTTTATTTCTGTATTAATTTACATTCATTGTGCATTCAGTACATATGTATATTTTTTGAAAATCCCAGGCAAATTGGTTTGTGACACTCACGGCATGCGAACCTAGTTTTTCGTCGGCTAGGGCAGATGACGCAGTACTTCCTGGAATTACTTGAATCCTCGTATACTCTAGGTGGTGCTGGAGGTATATCTTTTCCAAAAATTCTACTTATGGTCATTTTCAATTCGCGTGGCAGTCTGTCGTTATACACACGAAGTTTTAGTTGTGGCAGTACCAACGTTCAAGCCAAGCTTTTCAAAAAGTTACCTCTTGATATGTTTTCAGGATTCAATGAGCTTTGATACAGCACTTAAGCGTTCACACCACTTATATCTAAAGTTCGATAAAAAAATGTCATTGGTCATCGTCGCGTTCTGCGACTACAGGTATAGTTTGAGCATTTCTTGTCGACTTCGTCAACGCCTCCTTTTGTGTTATTGTAGTCTGCGATCATCAGGGGTTTGCCGGTTAGTGGATCAGTGTCTGAGCTATGGTACATTGACGATATCATAATGATGGCTTTGTTTGGCTTTGTAACATGAGAAAGCATGGTGAAATCTTTCGTGAATCCATTCAACGACGTACCAACTTCTCGTTTCTTCGATGGTTGAAACTCTAACGGTATTTCTCTTTTATTTTTTTTCATCGTTCCTAGATAAGTGATTTACTTTTCTTTTAGCTTATTCATCAATTCTATAGAGCTAAACCAATTGTCAGCTGTGATATTTCTTTGTATAAATTATATTTGCGATAAATTAAAAAATAGCAATACGTATACTGACAGCGAAATAACATAACTACTGAGGTGGAGTCTGATAGGATCTATGGAAAAGTTATCATTATAACTGACCTTAGGTCTGACAGACTCCGCTCGCTCTCTCTGGAGCACAGTGTCGACGTCACAATGGCGCAGACGCTACTGGCCGGAGCGGGAGGGTTAGTTGCGAAGCTAGCGAGCGAGACAGAATGATCAAAACGCGCGTTCAAGAAATACAGGCATATACACAGGCACGGAGTCTGAGAGACTCCCACCACGTCAGTTAAAGGTTAAGACTAATTTTCAAAATGAGTTTTTCTATTTCACCTAAGTAATAGACTCAGACTTTCATGAGAGAGAGAAATTATATTCTTTGGATATTATAATTCGATTTGGATATTATAATAAGCTTTTTTTAATATTATGAATAATTCCAATATCGCTAACAGTAAGAGAGATTTTCCAAGATAGCGGCTCGAGCGCAACAGATAGAGTAGGAGACGTGTAAGCATGTTTAACAGTATGCCTTTATAATCATCTGTGCCAAGTTTCAAAATATTGTCACTTATTTCTGTCGAACGTCGAACGTTGATCCTATTTGTCTGGTGACGTATATAAGTCTGGTGGCTCTACCATTTTTAGTGCGCCGCTACTATAACTACGTTGACTTTTATTATGTTTAACAGTACGTCTCAATGAATTTAGAAGTATGTAGTATTGTTATAACCGTTATGTCATCCTGAGTGTCATAGGGTGGGTACCTTAACTGTCAAAATATTAAGTAAATAGTTGTCTAAATGTCCAAATCTCCAAATGTCAATAAATTAACATAAATATATGATATTTAGTGTCAAATAAAAGGTCTGATTAAGTACTTTCCAAAATATATATGTACCTATATGCAGTGGCGGTCTCTTCATATAAGCCGAAAAGCCTGGCTTGCCTATACTTCCAAATTAACGATTAAATAAATTAATAACACAATTCGTAAAAAAAACAATTAAATAAATTATTTTGCTAGCGCTACTACTGCCATCTAACGCGCACAGCTCGCTCCACGCGAGAAAAAAACTGTTATCGACAGGTGCGATAATTATCGACAGGGCGCGATTGCTGTTTCGCTCGCACATATTGGGCTTTCAATGCGGCTTTCAAAATCAGTGTTCCTCTCATTCGCACCTGTGGCAAATTACGCTAAACAATATATGTCTATATACAACTTTTGTATCGGGAGCTAAGCCGGGCTTGCTTAGCCATGACGTTGAATGCGAACTGTGAATGCGAACGTGTCAACAGAAAGCGCGACTTCATTATAATTAGTTTGGATTTAAATGTGCGAGTGACGTCGGGCTAATTTTTTATTGTGTAATTTCAATTGATTTGTGGTTTTTAGTGCCTGACAAAAAATGGAGGAAATTGTCCTTTGTGGTCAGTAATGTATTCTTATTATTTTGTTTTCTGACATATGTAACAACCCGCAGGACTGGGACGGGGATAAGGTTTTAGCAGCGGAGAATTTTGAAAACTCGATGCGATCATTCCATTTAAATTTTTTCACCTTGTTTTCCGCCGAATTTTTGAAAAAGCTGAGAGCTTGTACAACATTCTTCAAAAATCACAAGTCGATGTGGGTTATAGGAATTAATGAAGGAAAACAAAATAAAGGAATTTCAGACTTGGTTACGTGTTGAATTTCAATATGAATTTGATCAAATTTATGAAAACAATCTACAAAATAACTCAGCACCTCGTTTGAGACGCAACGACGCAAGAGAGTCCTTTAAAGCCACTAGAGGTATGCGACTGCTGATAAGTATATGTTAAATTCTGTCTTGCAGTAGCATGCCTTCAGTGTGCTTTATTGAATGTACGACCCAAGCAGTAAATTTCAAACTGAAGATTAAAGAGTAAAGAGGTACCACTTTTTTACTATAAAAAGCGTAAAAAAACACAAAAAGGTATGTCGGGCTTGCCCTATTTACGAACCCTGGGCACGCCACTGCCTATATGGATAAATACATAAGCCACAAATATTTCATGAAAAAGCCGTAAAAAATAATTACAAAAACAGTAGTTCACTTTTTGTAGCAGCAGTCGTATTTTTTATTCCTTTAATATATTTACTTGTATTGAATATTAGTATAAAAATTTAATATTGGTCCCTCGTGCGGGAAGACCTCACTTCGCACCTCCATGGGTCAATCCCCCGCTACGCCCTTTAGCGGGAGAAAAAGTGGTAGTAAAGATTCCCATTACATTAGGTACCTACCTAATAATAATGCTTAATTGATAAATCTGCTTGATAACCGTTTAATTAATCTATGTATTACCCAACGCTTAAATGCTCTGAATTGGCTCCAAATCCAATGGTTATGATATTACGACTCGCGTATCATTCCCGGCAGTAAAAGCAATACAGCGGTCACATCGTAACCCGTTATAGCCGTAATTAAAACTTAGGCAATGCGATAACATGGGCCTTTTGTTCTTATTCGAGTCGCTCAAATTAAACTTGCCGCGACTCTGGATTTCATTGTACTCTCGGAATTCAGGACCGGAGAACATTCAAATGTAAAGCAGATTTGCCAAGCTCCCCTCGGCGAAGTTTATTTTTAATGCGCATTAACAGTTAATCCTGTAAAAATGCGAAATTCGAACGCACTGCGCTGGGCTTGAACAAGTGGCAAAGTAACTTCTTTATATTACCTCCAAGTGAATCACTGTGGAGTATTTGAATCTTAGCTTCTTTTTCTTTTCAAATTAAAATATGCTATTTCTTAAATTTATTCAACATATTTTTTAAAATGTTAGCAGGTTTAATATAAAATATGCAATTTTTTAATTATTGACAAATTAAGAGGTATTTTGATTTAATTATTGACAAATTAAGAGGTATTTTGATATATGTATATAGCATATTTTTCAGTGTTCATTATATAAAGGATATATTGTTATAAATAGTGTAAAAACGAATTACCTACTGATGTTTGTAGCACCCGCAGTTTCGGCGATGTTGCAAACGCCGTTATCCGGGATTTCTACGCGAAACGTCGGGTGCTACAGACTTCACGTGATAAATTCGTTTTTATTATATTTATAACTAGCTGACACGGCGAACTTCGTACCGCCTAACAGTCAATGATTGTCATGTTACAGATTAGCTGAACTTAATTTATGATTTTGTGAAAGTAATACAATGAATACAAAATAAATATTAGGTTCACTACTTTATTAAGATAATAACACAAAAAGAAATATAAAAGTACAAAAATTAAGTATATCAATCGCGTGTCAGCAAGACATGATTAGATTAAACTATTTACATATTGTGCAGCATGGGATGCTCTCGGTTTAATTCTCTTCATTGAAGCACCTTGTGATATACGACATTTTTTGTTTTTTATCAGATACTGCTTCCAGTACTGCTTCCAGACTCCCCCGACTGTTAGTCAGAGTGCGCAATCGATTGGCTTATGCCGCTCGGTGCGCAGGCCGTCCAGGAGCGCCTGGAGGTTGATTCCTAGGGGAAACTAACCGGTAATCTAATAATAATAACTAAGGCCAAAGTCCCACCCAGGCTCGCACTTCATGCGTGGAGGCCGCCGGGTGTGTGTTGACCCGTGAGTGTGACCAACCCTGAACAGAATGAGTCTTCGTGGCCAACTCAGCAAGGGCCCCTTGCTGAGTTGGCCACGAAGACCCATTCTGTTCAGGGTTGGTCACCCTCATGGGTCAACACCCATCCGACGGCCTTCACGCATGAAGTGCGAGCCTGTGTAGGACTCTGGCCTTATGGTTAGTTTCCCCTAGGAATCAACCTTCTGGCGCTCCTGGGCGGTCTGCGCTCCGTGCGGCATTGCCAATCGATTGCACACTCTGACTAACAGTCGGGGGAGTCTGGAAGCAGTACTGTTTTCTATAGAGCGGGGGTGGTTGCGGACCTTACGGCGACTGCTCTTGAAACGACCATCGGCTACCCGATCCTGGGTGAACAGCCGGGCAAAGGATGCCGTGGCCGCGATAGATTCGGGATACACCGTTTGACCGCTTCGTAAGGGAGAGGACCGCGCAAGCGACCTCGAACTCGTAACCAATCGAGAGACTGGAGTAATCTGGTCGCAATTGGAAGTTAGGGCGTGAGTGTAAGCCCGCTGGGTAATACTCCTGGCTATCTCGCGGTTAAGGCGTTGGTCTCTTACGGGTGTGTGGCGGAGCTAGACGGTGGACTGTTTTGTTCAAGTTTTCTGCGCTCACTCCAGGGAGATAGAATGAATAATCGTTAAAACTTCCTGAGGTGACGGGCTCGCCCGCTGTAGTCGACAACCCTAGTTGTCCTTTGGCGTTCAGTATATTTTTGGAAAGATTTGCTTCTTATTAAAAATTACAAATTAGGAATTTTAAATTATTAGTTATTTTTTATACATTACCATCGGCATATCGTTTAGTATCCTCAGCTTCGCAAATACAAATGCAGCAGGTTATACACGCTTATAATCCCTAAGCGTTAATCCGATTAAAATAGTACAATTTCTAGCAAAGCTGAAATCGCATATTGGGCACTGCGCGCGGGTTTGAAATCATTAATCACTTTAACAGGAATTGGTACCATTTCAAGTTTTAAGTTGAATGTCAATTTCATTGATATTCCTATGCAATTTAACTTTAATCGATTTGTACAAAATTGTGATTTATATAATTCCCGAATTTTTTTGAATTTGAATGTTTTGTATATCCACAAATGTATATTTTTTACGCCCTAGTAGGTATATTACTAAATCTACTACCACTCAAAACTTCATGATGGCCGTGGTTGATTGAATTGAAAAATATTTATTTGCAGCTGTTGTTATAAAAAACATATACAAAAAAACAAGAACACGCAGATTAAAAATTAAAACTGTAAATAGACAAAGACTATGAAATAAAGCTACAAACGCTGCAAATTAGGGGTATCCTCAGGATATCTCTTGTCCTGGTTTTCAGGATACACCTGTTAATTATTGGTACATATATGATTTTAAAATAAAATAACCGAATCAAATAAATCTTAAAATAAAAAATCCACATAATCATAATCAAATGAATACACAAATCGAAATAATCAAAATCAAAATATTTAACATCAAATGATATTAAAAGAAAATAACGTAATTACATAAATTTAAAAATCTACATATAATAAATCAAAAATAATCAAAATCAAAATATTTAACATCAAATAATCACGTTACAAATTAATAAATAAACGAAGACAATAGTAATAATCCAATTAGCAAGTAGTTATTTCAAAATAAAATCAAATTATGACATCTAAATATCTTCCTTTAATAATAAACTTTTAAAGTGGTCCTTAAATACTGCAATTGATTTCGATCGCAAAGCCATTCCCAACCGAGTCCATACAACCGCAGAATAAAACGAAAAGCTGCACTGGAAATGTGTAGTTTTGTGCTTGGGTATTATAGCAAGTTGTTCACGTGCCCGTGTTGAATGGACATGCCGGTTACGGGACCACTTCATAATCGAGTGGAGATATCGCGGCTGTTTATTGCGTACTACCTTGAGTACAAGGGGAACAAGATGGAGCTGCCTTCTTTTACTCATATTCAACATGGAAGCTTTCGCAAGCAATGGTGACACATGATGACGTGGAGGAATCCTAAAGCAAAATCTTATATTTATATTATATATATATACTTATACTGATCTTCTATTTATATTTTCGAGTAGATTTTTAGGTGGTTTTGTTTGTAAAAGTACTCTCAAAATCAACAATAACAGTAAAAATATAATTAGGAAAATAAAATATGGTTAGTTTAATATACTAATTTTATATTACATAAAAACAGTTATTTTATGTAATATAAAAAAAGACCCTCGAGGGCACAATTCAGATGGGATTACCAGCATCGCCTCACTAGGCATTCGCCTGTATTGAGTAGCAAATTGAAGGCTCTGGAGGCCAGAGAGGAAAATAAAACTCATATTTAAGGGATCATGGATATATAATATACATATAGAAAATACCCACTCCAATCAGATCACTAAAACAAATCTTTTACATTTAGTAGCCTGCCTCTTAAATTGATAGTCGCTGTTGGTTGATGGCTGCCTGAAATGTATTATATATTATTATCCCGTGTACCTATAGTTTAGGTCAAGTAAATATGATGTTTTATTCAAATTTTGCTTTCATTTTCGATGTCCCTGTCTGCTAGTTTGCCTCGTGTTATATTTGTGTATATTGATGATATTGATAAAAGTTGAACACGAGAAGGCGTACGACTAGCTGGATCAGTTCAGCTACAAGTGTAAAATTCCCCCGCACGGCAAGAAGACTTGTACTCTACCTTTCCAGTTACTCCTTTTTCATTAAATTTGTATGAAATTTACAGGATTGATTTCAAGTTTACAGGCTAATTCTTATACTTTATAACATAATTTATCGCTTTTTCTATCATTCATTACCATATCAATATCATTCTTTATTAAATTTACATAAATTTAATTGCTTAATATACTATAAAAAGGGCGTCCATTTTAAAACTACTGCCCAACAAAAAAGAAGGGTTATGTGTTCAGGGTTCATCAATATATGTTTTCCGTTTCTTTATTCTAGCATAACTTCTAAACGCTCGAACCGATTTAGAAGTGTGTGGTATTCTTAGAATCGTTATATTATCCTGAGTGGCATAGGGTAGGTAAATTAACTACACACATCAATTAAATAGTTGACTAAAGGTCCAAATGTCAATAAATTAACATAAATATATCTTGTTTAGTGTCAAATGAAAGGTTTGATTGAGTATATTCTGAAAATATTTAATTATCTATGTTCACGCCAGTGAGGTTTGTGTGAGAATTAGCGTAATTTTCCGCCTCCTAATCACTTGTCTAATCCAATCCCTTTTATAAATTCTTCCGCTCCAATCAATATTGTCGGTACCCATTTAAACATGTCGCGACCCGCGCCGATCTGAGCCGCCCAGCGCTACGGATCGCCCCGTCGGAACGACGGGTAGGACAGTACATTTGTTGACTTGGCGAGGCGCGTCGTCGAATGTATTCGCTCCGCAACAACAGACGAGATTATCGTTTTTTCTCGTCGCAAACCGCCGCATCGCATCACACAAACCTTTGTGTTGATTAGCCCGCATCGCAATTCGTGTGAAACCTCAGTGAGTGACAGATAAACGAGAAGCAGTGCAGTCCAGCAGCACATACGGAACAAACAAAACCGTAAGTACCGACATCCTGTCTTTCCACTTTAAATATCCGCTCCTGGGTACTAAGGTACACCAGGTGGTCCTTCAAGCTAGCAAACTCACACGGATCTCACGCAAAATCATAAACCGCCTAGAGTGCTCTTCTGAGTAACGAGACCAGACCTCTAGGTACCCGCATCATCATAAGTTGGTCACTTCGGCCGGATTTGAATCATTCAAAGTAAATTTTAATAAACCATGTTTGGGGTCACTTTGGCCCGGATGTGAATCATTCAAATTAAATGTAAATATATCGTATTTTAGGTCTCTTTGGCCTTTTTTTTCACATAGTTTTTTCGCATATATTTTTTTCGCATTTCATTAATCTATTAGCATGTTTTCGCCGGTTCACCCTGTTGTGTGTTAATTAATTACTTATATTACGAAAAATAATCAACAAAAGAAAAATAATATAACAATAATTAAATTTATTTCATTCAATTATAATCAAAATGCCTACGAAAATAGAAAATCAGTTGAAATTATTAGAGTCTAAACGTCAATCCTACTTCTCGCGTTTGCAAAGAGTATACGATAAATCTAAAAATATTACAGATGATATTTCGCGAGAATCGTTTTTAGCGGATGTAACGACGTTGCCAGAACTACATCATAAATTCGACACATTGATAGAAAATATAAATTCTTTAAAATTGGATTTAAATCCAGAGTTTGAGCCAAATTTTGAACCATGCATTGCGTTCGAAGAGCTATACGGTATCATTCAACGTAAAAAAGAAACAATAAATAAAAAAACCACACACATGCAAAATTCCAATATTTCAAAACTACCACGCTTGGAGCTGCCGTCATTTAACGGTAACTTTCAGAACTGGCCTGTATTCTATGAGGTTTTCCGTACGTCTATCCACGAAAATTCGGAATTGTCAGACTCTCAGAAAATTCAGTACTTAGTAGGAAAATTAACTGACAAAGCGCAAACAGTCTTTGCCGGCATTACGCCCGCAGCAGAGAATTACTCCATAATTTGGAATACATTGGTTACTAAATACCAAGATGTACGTGGTACTGGAACAGCATATTGCGATATGCTTCTGGATTTAAAGCCTATAACCCAATCAACTTCAAATAATCTTTAGTCATTTATTGATCAATTTTCAAGTTGTATTTCCGCATTAAAACAACTCAAAATACCGGATTTAACCGAGTTTCTGTTAATTCATATTGGCATGAAAAAACTCGACCGGGAAACCGCACAGGAATTCGAAATGTCTATAAGAAAGACAGATATTCCTAAATATGACGAGTTTGTCACATTCATACGTGAAAAAGCAAAAATTCTGCAGCGAACTACTATCAACAGGGTGTCAAATTTGCGCCCTATAGGCAATCAAAATAAACCGAACAATAGTGGGTACAAACGTTCAGGTCAGTCATCCCATGCATTTGTTGGTATTGAACAAAATCCAAACATATGCTCATTCTGTCAAAAAAATGACCACGACGTCCTTTATAAGTGCGCCGATTTCTTAAAAGAAACGCCCGAAAATCGTTTTAATTTTGTGAAAAAACATAAATGTTGTGTTAATGGAGAACACAAAAGGGTCAAAATATTACTATCAAATACACCTAAAATCAAAGCCTAGATCATGTACATTACATTAGTTTTTATTTCACTTCAATACATGGAGTATTTCCGAAGTTATAACGACGAGAAGTTTAGGCCCTTTTTTAAATTTGCAAGATTACGCGCTCTCATACTATGACGTCATAGCCTTGTTAACCCGCGCTACATACACGGCGCGGCGCTCAGTCAGTGCGTTAACCCGTCCGTCTTCGTTTCCTATTAGCTATAGTGGTGCTTGTATTTCAAAGAAATAATATAAATTATCCTTTATATCCGATTACACTAAAGTGAAACGTGTAGTGTGTAGAATGGAAGAAGGTTTTCTAAAAGGTCAGTCGGACAATCTGCCAAGAGTGGATAGTTTAATGGTGGCACAATATTTCATGAAGAATCAGGATTTTACAGCTGCCGAAATTCGTGGAATAAAGATGAATAGGTATGTATGTTCTAAGTAAGCATTACCTAGTCTTTTTTTTAATAAAAATAAATAATAGTTCAGAAATTAGTGCTGATCAACTTGCGGGCCGCAAATTTTTACTTATCATTTTTATTGGTTATTTATTAACGCCCGTCGCAAAAAGAGGTGTGTTATAAGTTTGACCGCTATGTGTATCTGTCTGTATGTCTATCTGTGTGTCTGTATGTCTGTCGATAGTACCGTAGCTCATGAACGGGTGAACCGATTTCGATGCGTTTTTTAATTTGAATGTTGTTTTTTTAACAGTGGTTCATAAACATGTTTTATCACAATCGGTTAAGCCGTTCTAATAGTACATTAAAGACGTACGTTTTGAATAGGTTTTTTTTTTAAAATTCGAAGTGTTATATGGTTCTAGGTCAGGAAGAGAGAGCTACGGAGATGACGCCATAGGGTATATACAGTTAAAAAGAGAGGGTGACGTATGTACCGTCAAGTGCCGAATAACTCCTGAACACAAAGTGCGTTCAAAACCTTACCACTGTGTTTTGCAATGCAACGAGAAGGAAGAGGAGGTAATAAGGATATCCTGTGAAGACTGCGCAGCTAGCAAAGGTGGATGTAAACATTCTGTGGCATTTTTAATGTGGCTTCACCGCAGAACGGAGGAGCCGTCGCCGACTTCAGTTAAATGTTTTTTTTTGTACTGGAAGAAGGCAACTCTTTCAGGTGATTAATAGAGATTTAAAATAGGTTACAGCTGGTGTAGTTTATTATTCACCCAGCACAGCACCTATCATGATATTATTGTTATGTCGTATTATATTGTTATATTGTTGTAATGTTTACAGATATTGGAACTACATTGAAGTTCATCAAAGCCAAGGATTTTGCTCAAAATAACAAGGTCACAGAAATACCTAATAACGACGACTTTATTGACAAAATTGTGCAAAAAATAAATGATCTTGGGCTTGATTGTCAGCTTTCAGCCTACTTTAAAGATAAATCAGAGGTACAAAAATTATCCATGCATAACCTTATATGTACTTTTATAACCTTATATGTACTTATATGTACTTTTTGTGTTTCGTTTTTAAAATATCTTCTTTGGTAGGTACTACTTAGATTTTCATCTCTTGTCACATCATTTAAGGGGTCGTCATTCACAATATCTTGAACTCGAGGAATGGAATCCATAATATATATTTCTTCAATGTCATGTGAAGTAGACGCAATACATTCATTTGAGGAAGTTGTCAGTTTTGCAATTTTAAGTTTTTTTACAAAAGAGCGCTCAGGTTTTTCAACTGTTGGTTTTTGACAATCAAACCTATGAGGCACTACGCCTTTCTTGAGTTTAAGTTTTCCTTCAACTAGTTTATACTTAACATAATTTTCCATCTCATTTTCCACCTAAAACAAAAATAATAACATTTTAAAAACAAATTAAAAACCCGAATAAAAACCGTGAATTAAAACCGTGTTTAATGTACGTTGCATCACTTAAAAGTTAATCTATTATTTACAACAATTTTTACTACGAAAACTATGGATAAATGCGGGCCGCGAGTTTGATACTTCTGACAAAACATTTACTTATTCATAGTAGGGATGAAAATATTTCGGTTGAGAAGCACTGCACTGCCAGTAGATAGGTAGGTTAAGTAGGTCAAATGTTGCAAGCATAAGTAGAAAGAAGAAGGATAAAACCATTACAAATAGTAAATACTTACATCGAAATGGTCTTCACAGCAGTTAGTTTTAGGGCCTATTAAATCGACTCTTTTTACGACTGTCATCCACTTTTTCCTCATTTTTGGGTCCTTAGGCACATAAAAAAAGAGTTTACCAGGTGTTTTAACAGTTGAATTGAAGCACTGAGGCACAATACAGTATTTTTTTCCATTTTTACCACAGAGAACTTTATAATTTAGATTTTTACAGCGCTGCGGCGTGCGAACGAGAGCGCAGCTGTCGAATGACCAAGGCTGTGACGTCATCGGCTAGTGAGCGCGCGCCCGCGATTTTAAAATCATTCGGCCGGAAATACGCACTTTGATCGTAAATATCTCATCCATTTTTTAAGATATGAAAAAAGTAAAAACACAGTTTTTCTCGTATTTTTTTGTAGATTTATTTGGCATGTAAAGTAAAAAACGTTTGTCAGACCCATTGCCTGAGTGCAAAACATGCTACGCACGCATGTAAATCCGATAGTAGGTGTCGTCGGTGTAACCTTAAACACCACACACTGCTGCATTTCCAAAATACACCATCCGCGAAAAATTATGAAACTTCAGCTTCACCAACGGACGTTGCACTGTGCACATTGTCTTCTGTTGGGCCAAGGTGCCATACCTCCAACATAAATCAAGTTATTCTTTTGGGCACTGCTCGTCTTAACACCATAACCGCAAAGAACCAGATATATTCTGTCAGGGCTTTAATCGACAGTGCTAGCCAAAATAACTTTATAACCCATGCATGCTGTAAACGGTTAGGTCTAAATCCTCTACCGAATCGCAATCATGCATTTGTGAAAGGGATAGGGGGGAAGACACATCCGGTAAACGGGATTACATGTGTTACTTTAAGTTCCCGTCATAATAATGACGTAAAATTCACCATTCAACCGCTGATCGTTGACCGAATTACGGACGAGCTGCCTAGTGCGGTAATTGATGTTTCGTCATTAAGTTACTTGCAGAATTTGCCGCTGGCTGATGACAACTTTGGCACGCCTGAACCCATTGATATGATACTCGGAGTTCAGATCTTTACGGAGATCCTATTGAAGGGAAAGATACTCGGCTCAGTAGGTCAACCACACGCACTTGAAACAAAACTGGGATATATTGTCATGGGGACTGCCCCAATATCCAATTCCAGCTGTTCATTAAACAATTACGCTTTCTGTTCATTTAATAATATGTCCATGGAGAATCTCATGGCAAAGTTCTGGGAGCTAGAAGAAATCCCTACATTAAAATTTCTATCACAGTCAGATCGGAAATGTGAAGAAATATACTCAAACACAACAATACGTGACACATCAGGGAGATATACCGTGTCTTTACCATTTAAGGACGATGTTGATACACTCGGGGACTCTATACAAACCGCAACCCGACGATTCTTATCCCTCGAAAGAAAATTAGCCTCGTCGCCATCGTTGCGTCAGACATACGACGGAGCAATTCGGGAATACTTAGATAAGAGTTACCTCTCCGAGGTCCTGGAAGGCCTAGGAAACTGCGGCTATTATATCCCGCATCACGCAATTATTCGCGAAGATAAAACCACTACAAAATTGCGGATAGTAATGGACGCTAGCGCCAAAACTTCCAGCACAGTATCGCTAAATGATATTTTATATGCAGGAGAAAATCTCCAACTTAATTTGTTCAACATTCTCCTGAATTTCCGCTTATTTCCTATCGCAATTAATGCAGATGTTCGACAGATGTACTTGCAGGTTGGTATTCTGCCAGAACATAGAAAATTTCAACGCATCCTGTATAGATTTAATCCAAATGAACCTCTTACTACCTACGAGTTTACCCGCGTATGTTTCGGCTTAAAATGCAGCCCCTTTCTGGCACTTCGCACTGTACGGCGCCTAGCCTCAGACGAATGCAGCCGCTTTCCTCTAGCGTCGGAAGTAGTGACACGAGACATATACATGGACGATGTAGTCACAAGTGTCATGACACCATCAGACGCAATCGAGTTGTCAACTCAGCTGATTAAATTATTCAAGGCCGGGGGATTTGACCTTGTAAAATTTTCCAGCAATTCGCATGAACTTCTACAGAGAATCCCCGAGGAACACTGCCTTTCTCAAGCAGTGGATTTTAAGGAAGAAAATTCTATAAACATTCTGGGTCTTCGTTGGCTACCTGCGTCTGATGTATTTACTTTCGTCGTTAATCCTGAAATAACTAAATGCACAAAGCGCAACATTTTATCTTGCGTAGCCAAGCTTTGGGACGTCATGGGTTTTGTTGCACCAGTTATATTATACGCAAAGCTGCTAATCAAAACTTTATGGCTTCTAAAATTGGACTGGGACGATATGCCTCCTCAAAACATCATTTCTGCATGGTCACAATTCCAAGCAGAATTACCAGAGTTGGAACGCCTGGAAATACCTCGACACTTAGGAGTCACATCAAACGTCACCCTAACTTTAATTGGATTTGGAGATGCAAGTGAAAAGGCCTATGGAGGCGTGGTTTATTTACATGTTTCCTACGCAGATCACAGGCCAAACAAGCTCACTATAGTCTGTGCAAAGTCTAAAATCGCTCCACTAAAGGTTGTATCTCTTGCACGCCTGGAGTTATGCGCAGCTCTCTTACTTTCAAAATTGTTAAAGGTAGTTGTCGATACGTACACTCCGCGTTATCGACTTGAAAATATATTCGCTTTCTCTGACTCTACCGTCGCTCTAAGTTGGATTCATTCATCCCCGCATCGGTGGCACACCTTCGTGTCAAACCGAGTCGCAAAAATTCATGATAACCTCCCCGCATCCACATTTTACCATATATCAGGTAATGAAAACCCTAGCGATTGTTTGAGCAGGGGCTTATTACCTTCTCAACTAATTGATCACCCGCTCTGGCTACATGGGCCTCCATGGCTCCAGTCAGATTCAAGTGTTTGGCCTATCCAACCATTTACTCACGACAAGCAGGTAGCAGTTCCTGAGGAAAAAACAGTGGTGTTAAGTACAATATCAGCTGAAGAACCATTAATGTACACATTAGCCAAACGGGTTTCTTCGTGGTCTAGACTACTCCATATAGTTGTCTATGTACTTCGCTTTACAAAGAAGTTACCAAGATCGGCCAAAATGACAGTTTCTGATTTAGATGCTGCAGAGTCTCGCATTTTAATGGCAGTTCAAACGGTACATTTTTCGGAAGATATTAAAACCATACAAAGAAACCAACCAGCGTCAAGCGCTCTACGCAAGCTCAACCCTCACTTAAAGGATGGTCTACTTCGAGTAGGCGGTAGACTGGCGAACGCTGAACTGAGTGAGGAAAGTAAGCATCCAGTTTTACTTCCTAAGCGCGATCATGTAGTCAATCTAATTATAGATTACTACCACAGTCGGTACATGCACACTGGTCCCCATTTATTGATGTCGTTACTGCGGCAACAATTTTGGATTCTGTCTGCACGAAACATTGTAAGGAAACGCATTCAAATGTGCAACACATGTTTCAAAACGAACCCTAAAGTGGTATTTCCGATAATGGCCGATCTACCAGCATGTCGCGTACGTCAAGCAAAACCATTTTGCCACACGGGAGTTGATTATGCCGGTCCTTTCACAATAGTACTCAATCGTTATCGCGGGTGTCGCACACAAAAGGCATATTTATGCCTCTTCGTATGTCTAGTAACCCGCGCTCTTCATCTCGAACTTGTCTCTGATTTAAGCACAGAAACATTTCTAAATGCATTCAAACGCTTCTTATCCCGGCGAGGTCCATGTAGTACCATGTACTCAGACTGTGGGACTAACTTCATAGGAGCAAAGTCCCACCTAGACTCTTTGTATTCATTTCTCGCTTCGGACGAATATAATGGTGTTATAAATAAACACCTCACGTCTTCCAAGATTGAATGGAAATTGAATCCACCACGTGCCCCACATTTTGGTGGTATATGGGAGGCAAATGTCCGTTCTGTAAAAACTCATCTCCACCGAGTAATTGGTACGCAAATTTTAACATATGAAGAGTTATACACCGTCCTCGCTCAAATAGAAGCCCTCTTAAATTCACGTCCACTTTCATTATTAAGTGGTGATCCATCAGAGCCACTCGCACTAACGCCCGCCCATTTCCTAACCTTAACACCACTAACCTCGCTACCAGCTGCCTCTGTATCAGAACAACCACTTTCTACGATCAAACGCAAATTTATGCTGGACCATATGGTGCAAAATTATTGGTCTCGTTGGAGTCTGGAATATCTACATACCTTGCAAGTACGGCAGAAGTGGAATACCCCGTCTCATCCCATTGTCAAAGGGATGGTCGTTCTTGTGAGGGAGGATAACTCTCCGCCTCTTCATTGGCCTTTAGGAGTAATAGAAGAAATTTATCCTGGCACAGATGCCGTAACTCGAGTGGTTCTTGTCCGGACCAAGTCTGGGGTTTACAAGCGACCGGTGGTAAAGATCTGCCCTTTACCAACTCAATAAACTTTCAATTAGAATTACCGCATCCCGCACAAATCAATAAAACCGCAAATGTTTAATTACTTATAATTTTACCAACCGCATTTTTTAGTGTTAAGTTATATTCTTTAGCCATTTAGATCAGCTGACATAATAACCGCTTTATAATAAATTCATCACATCGCTTCATTGAGAACACACACAGGGTCGATTGGTGCATTCAAGTTAATAGATTGGGTATTAATTCTCACATGACATAAAGGTTTATACCTTACATTTGAAAGGGGTCCTTTCAAGGCCGGGGGAATGTTCACGCCAGTGAGGTTTGTGTGAGAATTAGCGTAATTTTCCGCCTCCTAATCACTTGTCTAATCCAATCCCTTTTATAAATTCTTCCGCTCCAATCAATATTGTCGGTACCCATTTAAACATGTCGCGACCCGCGCCGATCTGAGCCGCCCAGCGCTACGGATCGCCCCGTCGGAACGACGGGTAGGACAGTACATTTGTTGACTTGGCGAGGCGCGTCGTCGAATGTATTCGCTCCGCAACAACAGACGAGATTATCGTTTTTTCTCGTCGCAAACCGCCGCATCGCATCACACAAACCTTTGTGTTGATTAGCCCGCATCGCAATTCGTGTGAAACCTCAGTGAGTGACAGATAAACGAGAAGCAGTGCAGTCCAGCAGCACATACGGAACAAACAAAACCGTAAGTACCGACATCCTGTCTTTCCACTTTAAATATCCGCTCCTGGGTACTAAGGTACACCAGGTGGTCCTTCAAGCTAGCAAACTCACACGGATCTCACGCAAAATCATAAACCGCCTAGAGTGCTCTTCTGAGTAACGAGACCAGACCTCTAGGTACCCGCATCATCAATCTATATGTTATTTTATATGTATTTTTAAAGAAATATTTGTGATTTATGTATACATAATATATACATAAATCACAAATATTTCATAAAAAAACCATAATAAATAAAATTATAAATACAATAGTTTACATTTTGTAGCTACCGTCGTGTTTTATATTCCTCTTAATATACTTACTTTTTCGTTTGAGTATCACAATTGGTAGGACTAAACGATTCTAACAATATGACACACTTATAAATCGGTTCAAGAGTTTAGAAGTTATGGTGGAGTAAAGAAACGTAAAACATCCATAAACAATTCCTGAACACATAACACTTCTTTTGGGCAGTCGTGTAAAAAGGGCCAGACACATCGGCCATAGAGAATGTGCTGAAGACCCCGTAAAGACAACGAAATGTCTGCAGACTGGAGAGCAATAAAACACTAATGATATGCTCTGCCTAATAAGTAAAAATAAGTAATAAGTGACGCTCTGCTTAAAAAATATGCTGATAGGAATAAGAATGATATGGAATACAAATAATCACATACCTGCGCTGACTTTCATGTCCCGCGAAACGATAATGCCCGCTTGGTTGGTTGCCCGGCAACGATAGGAAGCGGTGTGTGCATCTTGTCGGTACATCGCCGGTGAGAAGGGCATAAAAATTAATGTACCATTGTCTAAAACTTCCCTGCAAAGAAAGAAAAAATATGTAATCTCCTTATAAGTTTTTGTATTATTTCTGGTTAAGGTAATTTGGCAACGCTACCTTTTCTATGATTAACCCTCAACGAGGCACACTGAGAATTTTACACAAGTGATCATCGGGGGTCAACACTGACTCAAAATTAAAAATATGTAATAAAAAATAGAGCACTGAATATACATCTCCAAAGCTTTTCTATAAGCACGTAGATAGAATCAAATCAGACATCCAGAAGTGCCATTTTCGGTTGGGTTAAGTCGCTACTAAGAGTTAGCATTGATTCTAGTCCAGATAGTCGGTTAGCATCAAGTCTACGTTCAAAACAATAATATTAAAGATGTATTCGACTCTACCATGGACAACGGCGGCTGGAACATCGTCAAACCGTCTCATGGTAGCACCGATCGTTTTGACGATGAAGTTTGTAGGAACTTCACGCGGTAAATTCGTTTTTATCCCATTTATAATGTTAAACAACCACGATGGTCTTCGATTTCATATCGGGAATGCGGATGGATTTCGCCGCCCTCGACCATCACTTCATACCCCGCATTCTCACAGTACTAGTACTCGCCTAGTATTAGAATTGGGAGAGTGCGATTCCTCAGAGTTTGCGCGCGGACAGTATGTATGAGCCTATAATATAAAACTACGGCTAACGCACACTTAATCGGGCATCGCAACAAAATATTATTATTTCGGAGTTACGCGTCTGGTATAACTGCCACGCAGCGTCACTATAAATGAAAAATATATATACAGACTAGTAAAAGGGAGCTAATGGGCCCTTGCTGAGTTGGCCACGTAGACCTATTCTGTTCAGGGTTGGTCACACTCACGGGTCAACACCCATCCGACGGCCTCCACACATGAAATGCAAGCCTGGGCAGGACTCTGGCCTCAGGGTTAGTTTCCCCTAGGAATCAACCTTCTGGCGCTCCTGGACGGTCTGCGCACCGTGCAGCATTAGCCAATCCATTGCGCACTCTAACAGTCGGGGGAGTCTGGAAGCAGTACTGTTTCCTATAGAGCGGGGGTGGTTGCGGACCTTACGGCGACTGCTCTTAAAACGATCATTGGATACCCGTTCCTGGGTGAACAGCCGGGCAAAGGATGCCGTGGTCCGCGATAGATTCGGTATACACCGTTTCACCGCTTCGCAAGGGAGAGGACCGCGAAAGCGACCTCGAACTCGTAACCAATCGAGAGACTGGAGTAATCTGGTCGCAAGTGGAAGTAAGGGCGTGAGTGTAAGCCCGCTGGGTAACACCCATGGCTATCTCGTGGTTAAGGCGTTGGCCTCTTACGGGTTTGTGGCGGAGCTAGACGGTGGACTGTTTTGTCCAAGTCTTCTGCGCTCATTCCAGGGAGATAGAACGACTATTCGTTAAAACTTCCTGAGGTGACGGGCTCGCCCGTTGTAGTCGACATCTCTAGTTTAACTAGTAAATTAACTATAGTTAATTTAATATCAAAATAAACAACCTACATAATTTAATAAAAACATATATATATTTCGGTGCGTCGAGAATAACATCAAAAATCTGATCATTATTTTGCAACCCCAACCTAAAAATAAGTTCATATATAATTTGACAACGAAAAGTCACTGAATTATGTATGGCGACCATCGATTATCACGACCTAAAGATACCTTCACTGGCAAAAGTAAATATTTATAAGGTCGGATCTCGATCCCTCCGCAGACATAAAACGTTTGGAATTTGAATATTTAATGCAATCCGAATTCGCTCTCAGACCTAACTCAGCGGGTAAAACTTCACCTCAATGATAAATAAGAAGTAAAGACCACCATGAAACTGTAAGAACGTGATATTAGCTTGTATTCTGATTGATTTCATGATATATGAAAAATATTCCATTGTTAGAGAACCCGTCATAAGTATTTATATAAGAAATTAAAAAAATAAACTGTAATTATTATTCCTATGTTGAATGGAATTGAAATTGTGTATATGTTTCCATATTGAATACACTTTTTCAACAGGTTTTCAACGTTTTTAAACAGGTTTTGAATATACAAACATGCCTTTAGGTATAAATAAAATAAAAACGAATGTACCGCGTCAAATTTGTAATACCTGGCGTTTCGGCGATGTTGCAACCGCTATAAACCAGCCGTAGGCTAAAGTGCTGCTAAACGACCTAGAGCCACTCGACTGATGGAGCACATCAAAGCTGTTGAAACATTCATCGAGAAAAATCGGCGATCTGCCAACATATATTGGATAGCGAAACTAACCACTCTGGATGCAGTTTAAAAATCCCATTGTGCTCTCCAAAGAACAATTTTACTTTCATCGCATGATCCGGGAAGCCACTGAAATACGAGGAACCCCAAACTTGGAAAAACTGTTCTTAAAATGTTCTCAATGGCCATCGCCCAACGCAAGGATGTAACGCAAGATACAGCAAGTTTTCTGTGCACGACGGATTTTAAAAATCCCCGCGCGCGTTATAATATACAAAATAACAGCAGCATTTCGCTGCCTTTTGCTGCCTAACAACAGCATTTTGCTGCAGCATGATGATTGGAAGCACTTTAGTCTACCCTGTACAATGGCGGTTGCAACATCGCGGAAACGTCGGGTGTTACAAACTTCACGCGGTAAATTCGTTTTTGTCTTATTTAATTACTATCAAACAACCGCAACAGTCTATGGCTTCATATTCATCTTAATTTTGTAAATTGCTTTATAATTTAGGCCTCTATGTCGTAATTACACCGTGTCTGCTCCTCATATATTGTATCTACGCTACGCAAGCTACGCTTGTACTACGCTACGCTAGCTACGCTAGCTGAGCGTAGCGCGAATATTAGCGTTATTTTTTACATGATTTCAAAGTTGTGAGTTTCTCAATTTGACGTATGTTTTCGATAATATGTTAATTTATATTTGTCTGAAATCTAAATCATTTTCGATTATTGTTTTTTTTTATCGAAAGTCGTGTAATATGAGGGAGGTCCTGTATTTTTCTCACTTTGTTGTAATAGTCCAGAGTTAACATCGGGTACTTCATTATATGTATTTTTTTAACCTCCGTATCATCTACGTCCACAAGGATGCTGTTTTACGTCACCGAGAGTGTAGCATGTATGGATTGCTTAATTTGCGCGTCGTTTGTTTAGTTTTCTGTATTTAAAACGTCATGTTTTTAGATTTAGTGTTATTATGAGTCAGCGGAATGTAATTTAGCCATACGCCTATAATTCCCTTATCTGTGTAATTATACATATTATTATCGTTCCAGCAATGGCGTAGCAAGATGGTCTAAGGCCCTGTTGCGAAGAGGAAATTGGCCCCCGTCACCCATCTCCTCGAATCACAACAAAATTAATTTAATTGAAATAACAATGCATAAAATATCCACAAATTAATATACCCAGACAGTTTCTAACATTAAATTGAAATAATAATCCATAAAATATTAACAAATTAACATACCCAGACAATTTCCAACATCAAATGTTACGATTGACAAGTATTGTTACATTCGTTAACTTTTTCATTACTATTACTTATTCATTAATTTTGGTTACTTTTCTTTGATTTTATTTCACATATTTAAAAAAATATATATCCTATTTTAAATATATGCTATAGTGATCAGTAGTCCGTGATTATAATATAATATACTATATTTATCTTTCTTCTTTTTTACATTGCCGAATATATGTCAATATAAAACTAGAGTACTCACTGCCTTGGAACAAGTCCTAACACTTAGTTGGGCAGCAGCGGTACATACATGCTAATGCTTATATCAGCCATGTTCATTTTAAAAAAAAAATAAATAATATAAATACTATATGAATATTAATGATACGTATGCATTTTGAATTTAATTAAATAAATAAATAAATACATACGTAAGCACGCATACATACGAAACAGCCATTGTTGACTGTCCTATAGTTGAGGATTTTAAATTAAATCACTAAAACACTATTCTGTGATATAGTAAATAATAGTTAAGTAATAGACCGTGATTTCGAATTCAATTAAAAGTTACTAAATCCTGAAATGATACTGAAGTCCATTTTAGTCAGGTTTAGTAAGAAAAAATAGATTTTTAACTGAATTATGATAATACAAAAGTTTCCATTCAACATTTAAAATATAACAATTAGGCTGTAGTAAATTGCATTCATTCCTACTGTTCGAATTACAGCGGATTGTTTGTTCTTCGGAGAAACTCGCAGACCGAAGGAGCGCGACTCTAAAATAATAAATTATCCGTTTCTAAAACGAAAAAACTAAAAGGCAGGAAAGAGCACTTAAAGAAACTATAAATTATGATATAGCTACGCGGGGACTAGACCAAGGGAATATGCCTTCGTAGAAGCAGTTTAAAAACTCAAAACGCAGCCACTTTACTCCGCTAATAAAACGATAGTTCGGAGATAAAGGGTGACATAACAAAAGGCAACCCTAAAAATACCCGTACACGGAAACGGCTTTGCCTCCAGTACAGACAATGGCCTTCTGCTAAAAATATATGATGCAGCAACGGGCGAGTCCTTCACATTAAAAAATAAATAAAAAAACAAAGCCCTGTAAAATCGAAAGAGAGATTTAAATGCGTATTATCTTTGCTCTATCCAGTTAAAGGTTTAGATACTTGACATACCTTATTTAATTAATTAGTATAAGCTACTAACCACGTTTACGGTAACTATTAAGAGTTGTTACAAATAATTTGCTAATCTAAGCTAGGTGCATGTCTTAATAATAGTATGATAACCGCTAACCGGAAAATTTATTAATATGTAAAATAGGCTAAAATTTATACGTAACATTTTTTGTTTTTCCTTTGGTTCTTGTTATTAATTCTTGTTAAGTAATTCAAAAATAATTTAAGACTTGTTTATCTTAGGAACTGCAATGTATGCAAAGTAATATTTTAAACATAATACAGTAATTAATAACCCCTAAGGTTACCATTTATAATTAACACTTAAAAGGAGAGAACGGTGAAAATCGTTCCCTTTCTACCTTTATTTAAATAGAGTATTTTAAAAAGAAGATAAGATGTCGCTTCGGATCAGGACCGCCCACAATTTTTTACGGGGTAGGCAGCGGCATGTTGCAAGCTGCTATTCTATTGACCGACCAAAATAACATGGCGGCATTATCATCCACTAGGCAATAAGGGTGGAGTCCTGTACAGACATTGAGAAATATGTATACTCCTTTTATCAACCAGTCGTTAAAAAATCTTTGACTCCCGCGGACGTATCCGCGGAGAAGTCGGGCGGTATAAAGTGTGCGCACCGATTAAAGAGTGAAAATAAAGTGTAACTAAAAATGTTAATTAGCATTAATTAGCACCTAAGAAGATATCAATAAAGACTTACGATTTCGCGACAAAAACGCTTTAATTGTACCTTTATTGATCCAAAACGGTGTAATATCTTCCGAGGACAAGGCAGCTTCACAGATACCGGGCATTATTTACCTACGCACAAGAAGAGGAATCCGATGGCGAAATAATCTCCTATGGGATATTGCGGTGAATTCTAACTATCGAATATCTACAGTCCGCTAGACCTCGCCGCTAAAAATAGATGTACGAACAAACTATGTTATAAAACGGACATAATTGGTCATTCGACACGGATTTAAAAAATAAAAAGAAGAACCGGCTAAAAAATGACCTCGATAAACGGTTCAAAACAAGGATCGACTGCGTGGTCCGGAAAAACGGCAAGAAGTGAAAGGCTGCTAGAAATCAGAGGGGCTTCGGAAGACCTGAGAAGAGTTACAAGGGAGAGAGCGAAAGTGGCAGCCGAAGAGAAGAAACTAGAAGCAGAAGCGAAAACGCGGGAGGAACGTTTTCGTGCCTCCGAAGATATAGCTGCGGCGCAGCGGAGAGCGGAAGAAGCCGAGGCAGCAGGCGTGATACAAGTTCAACAAGCCGAATTAGATGCAGAATTACAGATGTTGGATGCCGACACCCAACATGCGTTAAGAGTACTCGAGGTGGTGTCCGAAGTGTTCGACTCGGAAGGCAGCAGAGGCTGGGAAAACCGAAGAGATTTCGCCGACGAAGAAAACAATGCGGGGCGAATTTCTCGATGGGCGGACGAGCACCCGCGAGCAGAATCGACACAAGATCACTACCGGATGGATTCACCTGAAGCCGAGAACCTGAGGTTAAGCAGAAAACAGCAGGCGGCGGCGCTTCCTGATGGCACACCAGAACGCGGCGCGGAGCAGGCAGCCGGGAGGTCCCGCGAATGGCACGATCGGCGAGGCGCCGAAGAGGAGGCGAAAAAGACGACGGAGGACGCAGCGGCGGTCGCGACCAAAGAGGGAACGGGCAGCCGAGACGCGACGGACAACGGCACGAGCGAAGAACTCGTAGATAAGGTATGTCAAGTATTGTCTATAGCCTCGGCAAAAACTAATTACAGCAAAGAACTACCCCAGTTTCATGGGGATCCCTTACAGTTCATAGCGTTCAAATCTCTCTTTTATCAATCGACCGAAGTGTTACGTTTGAATGATTCTCAAAACCTGTTACGCCTTCAGACCGCAATTCGGGGGCGGGCGAGAGAGTGCGTTTCGGGACTCATGCTATCTCCAGTAAACGTAGCAGAAATCATGAAAACCCTGGAAACTATGTTTGGTAATCCAAACATCATAGTACAACGCACTTTAGCAGATCTGCGTAAAACTAGGGAACTAACCGAAAATGTCGACGCGGAAGATTTATTAAGATTTGCTTGCCATGTCAAAAATATGGTCGCCACAGTAAAATCCGTAGACAGAGTAGAGCATTTATGGAACCCAGATTTAATTGCGTCATTAGTGTCTAAATTACCGAGAAACTTAGTAACGTTATGGTTGGCCGATAGCGGTAGGACGAGTTCGAAAGAACCGGTTATAGTTTATTTCGCGTCGTGGATAGAAAAGCTAGCGATCGGGTCGCAAAATGCAGGTTTAAGCTTAGGGGAGGCTGGGAGAAAAATCGAGGGAGGAACGCGAGATAAGAAATTTAGGCAACATCCACAAAAGAGTGTAGTACTCAGTATGACAGAAAAACCTGCCCTCAGATGTCCCCACTGCACTGAGTCTCACTATCTGAGCAAGTGCGAAACATTTAAAAAATTACCTTTTAACGGGCGCTGGGAAGCGGTAAAACATATGTCGAGGTGCTTTAAATGTCTGGCTTCGTCTCATGGACGAAAGAACTGCCCGGCATATAGAAAGTTCCCTCGCAATAAGTACCATTACCTGTTAACGGCGGCGAGCGCTGTAGAAAAAAATGTTAGCCAGCCGGGAGGCGAGAGAGATGCTGAGTTGCAAGTTAATGCGATCGTAGCGCATTCTGTGGTAGGGAATAGAGTACTTTTACAGGTATTACCAGTTACTTTAATTGGGCCAAAGGGACGAAAGGTAGAATACGCCTTGCTGGATGCCGGATCTACCGTCTCGTTGATAGATAAGAGCTTGGCGGTCGAATTAGGTATTCATGGAGAAAGAAAATCGATCGAAGTCTTAGGTATAGGTGACATGCGAGCGACTGCCCAAGACGCAGAAGCCGTAACCTTCCAAATCAAAGGGGAAGAAAACCCGAAAGCGTTCAACATCCAAGCCTACAGTGTGGCGGCGTTGAACCTCCCAGAATTAAAGAGTTTCTCGGCAAAAGGCGCCACGGACATTGCTGATAAGATGAGAATCGCCGGCCAATTAATGACCGTCCGGCCGCGTCTGTTAATCGGAGCAGACCGATGGGATTTAATTGTGTCCCGTAGACTTGCGCGGGTAACGGAGGAAATATCCTTATCAAAAACGCGTCTCGGGTGGGTCGCGATAGGAAAAACGCCGACGGAGAAGCACGGCAATGTATATCCGGTTTTTTGTACGAGCGAAAATCCGAGCGATGAATCGGTTATTCAGACTTTGCTAGAGGCTAATCTGAAACTCGAGCAAGACTGGCCTGGCAAAAACGTGTGGGAAGTGATATTAAAAGAGCCGAGGAATTATTGGAGTCTACGACGTCTTTGCAAGACGGTGTATGGTCCACGGGGTTACTTTGGCGGGACGAGGAGCGGAGCGTGCCAGATAGCAAACCTATGGCTCTGACACGTTTACGTTCCGTAGAGAGAAAAATGGACCAGGATAGAATTTACGGCGAAGCGTACTGCAAAAGAATGGAACAGTATATAGCTGCGGGCTACGCACAAGAGGTGACGCCCGAGCAATTAGAAGGCCGGGAAAACGTGTGGTTTCTTCCTCATTTAGGTGTAGTGAATGCGGCTAAAGGAAACAAGGTGAGGATCGTCCACGATGCGGCAGCTAAAGTGAAAGGGGTTTCTATAAATAGTCGCCTTTTGACAGGGCCGGACTATTATAATAGTATAGTAGGAATATTATTCAGATTTAGGGAACAGCCTGTAGGTTTCACCGCAGATATCGGGGATATGTTTTTACGAATCAAAATAACCGAAGAGGATAGCTACAGTCAATTGTTTCTGTGGAGAGGATTTAGGCGCGATATAGCACCACTTACGTATCGGATGTCCAGATTAATATTCGGCAGCAGAGCATCTCCCGCATCCGCCCAGTATGTCCGAAATAAGAACGCTCACCGTTTTTTAGAGCGCTTTCCCGAAGCTGTAGATGCAATTGTTAGACATCACTACGTTGACGATCTTTTATTCGGAGCGGAATCTGTGTCAGAAGCTAAACGGGTTATCAGCGAAATTAATTATATACATAAACAGGGTAACTTTGTTTTGACGGGTTGGGCTTCAAACGCGCCGAGCGCTCTAGACGACATACCGACTGACAGAAAAGCTCCCAAAAATGTAGCGTTAGAAAAAGGGGAGCTGAGCGCTCTGCGGCTATTAGGATTGCAGTGGCTTCCAGAGAGTGACGAGCTGACATTTAACTTAAGAATGGAGAGGTTGGATAACTCGTTAAAAACTGGAGAGCGCGTGCCTACCAAAAGAGAGACACTTAAATTAATTATGTCTATCTGGGACCCGATGGGTGCCTTAAGCCCGGTTACCATTCGGGCAAAAACAATTATGCAAAGCTTGTGGAGTAGCGGCATTGATTGGGATCATGTAATTCCCCCGGATATTTTTGAAAGCTGGAGTAAGTGGTTAGAAGTCCTGAGCGCAGCAGCAGATGTAAGACTACCGCGTTATCACGGCACGACTAATGACGCCGCCGAGCGGAGACAATTGCATATTTTTTGCGACGCCTCTCAGCAGGCCATGTGTAGCGTCGAATATCTTCGAATAATTAGAGGCGACAATCAACCACTCGTATCTTTTATAGCAAGCAAAACGAGAGTAGCTCCTTTAAAAAAAATTACCATACCTAGGAGGGAACTCACAGCCGCATTACTGGGAGCTCAATTAGCAAAAAAAATCACATCTGAATATAAAATAAAGATACACGAGAAAATTATGTGGACTGATTCTACAAACGTTTTATGGTGGATTAAGTCTAAAAGTTCCGACCACCTGCAGTTTGTCGCTAACCGGTTGGGTGCTTTGGATGAATTGACGACTCAGGACGAATGGAAATGGCTCGCTGGAAAGGATAACCCAGCTGATGACGGCACGCGCGTGACGTCGGCGATCGATCTGTCACAGACAGGACGGTGGTTAAATGGGCCCAGTTTCTTGAAACAACCTCAGGAACATTGGCCCTCCCAAATGCCCCGGGAACCGAATGACGGTGAAAAACTCGAGTTAGAATACCGACCCGTAACGGTATTATCACTCAGAACACAAGCCTCTAGCAACGTAGATGTATCACGATTTTCGCAACACCGCCGGCTAGTAAGAACCATGGCTTTTGTTATGAAGTTTTGTATGCGGTGTCGGAAACTAACGGATAATTGCGCTTTAGATGGTAGTGACATCGCTAAGGCAGAAGAGGCGCTAGTGAAAGAATCACAAATAAGGTGCTTCTATAAAGAAATAGAGTTGATTCGCCAAAACAAGGTGTTAACCCGGGATAGCAGATTATTCGGTTTAAATATGTACGTTGACGAGATCGGGCTACTCAGAATAAATGGACGCTTAGACAACGCATTAGGAGTACCATACGACACAAAATATCCAATTATTCTAGATGGGAATGACCGCTACACGCAGCTTCTGATCCTAAGGACGCATGAAGAAATGGCACATACCGGAATCGAGACCGTACTAACCCGCATACGACAGAGATTCTGGGTAATAAATCCGAGAAGAACGGTTAAAAAGTTAATATACAGGTGTTTGCCGTGCACGATAAGACGGGCCAAACCTGTAACAGCAATTATGGGGCAATTACCCGCTGCTAGATTACAGCATCACGTCAGATGTTTTAACTCTGTAGGCCTAGACTACTTTGGACCCCTGAAGGTGACAGTACGTCGAAGAGAAGAGAAAAGGTACGGGTTGCTATTCACTTGTCTAAGTACAAGAGCTACGCATATCGAATTAACGTCCGATTTGTCCACGAGCGCTACAATACAAGGAATACGCCGCTTTATCGCGAGGCGCGGTAAACCTCATTTAATAATGTCTGACAATGGTTCTAGTTTAAAGGCCGCTAGTGCGGAACTAAAAAGATCCATTGCGGAAATAAATAATACGGAAATTCGAGAAAAACTGAGCAACGAGCAGATCATTTGGCGTTTTATCCCTCCTGGATCTCCGAGCTTTGGCGGAAGCTGGGAAATTATGATAAAATCCGCAAAGAGAGCGCTATACGCCGTTTTAAAAGAAAGGGCTCCGTCGGTTGAGGTCCTTCAAACTTTATTAACAGAAGTAGAAGCAATTTTAAATCAAAGGCCTTTAACACGCGTCGCGGTCGACAGCAGAGATCTCGAACCGCTGACACCGTCCCACTTTTTATTGGGTTATCCAAATGGATCAATAGCGATGGGTGAGACGCATAAAAACGATTTATGCCGTCGAAAACAGTGGAAATTCACTCAGGCGCTGGCTGATGCGTTTTGGCACCGATGGACCCGCGAGGTTCTCCCGAATATGGTAGGAAGACACAAATGGAGACATGAACAGGAATCTCTAAAAGTAGGGGATTTGGTGATCCTCCTAGACTCATCCTTAGAAAGAGGTCGGTGGCCGAGAGGGCTAGTGGAAAAAATCTACCCGGATAAGAAGGGGGCGGTGCGAGTTGTAGATCTAAGGATCGACGGCAAAACGTACCGTAGATCCATAGGTAAAATAGTGAAGTTAGATATAGCCGCCAATACGGAGGACTGATTACGCTAAGATTTAGGTTAATGTAAATTAATTCGATTAGTAGCAAAAATGGCCCCTGCCATTTTGGGGGGGAAATGTTCGAATTACAGCGGATTGTTTGTTCTTCGGAGAAACTCGCAGACCGAAGGAGCGCGACTCTAAAATAATAAATTATCCGTTTCTAAAACGAAAAAACTAAAAGGCAGGAAAGAGCACTTAAAGAAACTATAAATTATGATATAGCGACGCGGGGACTAGACCAAGGGAATATGCCTTCGTAGAAGCAGTTTAAAAACTCAAAACGCAGCCACTTTACTCCGCTAATAAAACGATAGTTCGGAGATAAAGGGTGACATAACAAAAGGCAACCCTAAAAATACCCGTACACGGAAACGGCTTTGCCTCCAGTACAGACAATGGCCTTCTGCTAAAAATATATGATGCAGCAACGGGCGAGTCCTTCACATTAAAAAATAAATAAAAAAACAAAGCCCTGTAAAATCGAAAGAGAGATTTAAATGCGTATTATCTTTGCTCTATCCAGTTAAAGGTTTAGATACTTGACATACCTTATTTAATTAATTAGTATAAGCTACTAACCACGTTTACGGTAACTATTAAGAGTTGTTACAAATAATTTGCTAATCTAAGCTAGGTGCATGTCTTAATAATAGTATGATAATCGCTAACCGGAAAATTTATTAATATGTAAAATAGGCTAAAATTTATACGTAACATTTTTTGTTTTTCCTTTGGTTCTTGTTATTAATTCTTGTTAAGTAATTCAAAAATAATTTAAGACTTGTTTATCTTAGGAACTGCAATGTATGCAAAGTAATATTTTAAACATAATACAGTAATTAATAACCCCTAAGGTTACCATTTATAATTAACACTTAAAAGGAGAGAACGGTGAAAATCGTTCCCTTTCTACCTTTATTTAAATAGAGTATTTTAAAAAGAAGATAAGATGTCGCTTCGGATCAGGACCGCCCACAATTTTTTACGGGGTAGGTAGCGGCATGTTGCAAGCTGCTATTCTATTGGCCGACCAAAATAACATGGCGGCATTATCATCCACTAGGCAATAAGGGTGGAGTCCTGTACAGACATTGAGAAATATGTATACTCCTTTTATCAACCAGTCGTTAAAAAATCTTTGACTCCCGCGGACGTATCCGCGGAGAAGTCGGGCGGTATAAAGTGTGCGCACCGATTAAAGAGTGAAAATAAAGTGTAACTAAAAATGTTAATTAGCATTAATTAGCACCTAAGAAGATATCAATAAAGACTTACGATTTCGCGACAAAAACGCTTTAATTGTACCTTTATTGATCCAAAACGGTGTAATATCTTCCGAGGACAAGGCAGCTTCACAGATACCGGGCATTATTTACCTACGCACAAGAAGAGGAATCCGATGGCGAAATAATCTCCTATGGGACATTGCGGTGAATTCTAACTATCGAATATCTACAGTCCGCTAGACCTCGCCGCTAAAAATAGATGTACGAACAAAGTATGTTATAAAACGAACACCTACACAGTTACGACTCTACACCACCATATTCACAGACGCCTAGTCTACGCCTCTACGCTTCGCCTATGATGCTAAAGAGTCACGCTTAATTGGACTCGTATCCTTTCATTAATTAATATTCAAACTATTGAATACTAATACCTCCACTTCACACATGTAAATAAAAACTATATTTAGTACCGAACTTCAAAACCACCCACCCTACTCCTATACGTTAGCGAAAACGAAATAAACTTCAATTGGCGGATTTGTCGCAGATTTTTAAATCCCATCACCCTCTCGTAAACGATTTTCCTTGTCGATCACTGAAACTTTCCACTCGTGCGAGTATACAGCGGTAAACTTATTAAAAAGTTTCCTCCCGCATGAATATTGTATATTCGTAAAGCTCGCGGAAGTTTGAGAACAAAAATATTTTTCGACGACTGAAAAGATACAGAGAAAGCTTGCTCGACTTTTCGAAGCCACACAACGGTTAGACACCGTTTGTTTGCGACTTGTTTGTCGTTAAAGTTGATTCATAGTTCACACTATTGAATCATTGAAATTAAAAAAATATATTTTTTTCAACAAGTTTGAGTCAGGTATGATCATAATATTGTTTATCTAGTTTTAAACAAATCTAAATGCCAACTTTTTGTTGTTCGTTTTTGTGTTCTAAACTATTGTATTACGCATTCCATATCCTTTGAAAGTTCCAAAAATCAATTTTTAATGTTAGCTACTAAAACAAGTAGTTCTATGTTAAAACGGTTGTTCTACGTTAGACGAGTTCTATGTTAAAACAGTGTGCATTGAGAACCGTTTGCGAAAAATTATACTGGCGTATAAGATACAGTATTTTGCGAATTAATCGACTAACTTGAAATTTAGCATGAAAAATCTTTTAAGATATTAGGAACTGCAAAGTGTAACTAATTATTATATTTAAGAATTTCAATTCCGATAGCTTTTATAAATTTCCACATTGTAATAATACATCATTGAACAAGTAAATATATTAAAAATAATTAAAAACATGACTACCGTTACAGAAAGTGAACTATTGTATATATAATTATTTTTATTACGGTACTTTTATGAAAAAAATGCGGTTTACAATTTTTTTCTATATAGACACTTGTATATTTCCGGAATGTACTCAATCAGACTTTTTATTTGACACTAAACACGATATATTTATGTTAATTTATTGACATTTGGCCCTACGGACATTTAGACAACTGCTTACTTAATATGTTGACAGTTAAGGTACTCCATGACACACGGGATAACATAACTTTTCTAACATTATCACACGTTTCTCAATCGGTTTAAGTGTTTAGATGTTATGGTGAAATAAACAAACTGAAAATATACATAGATGAACTCTAACCACATTACACTCCTTTTTTGTTTTCAAAACTATCCTAAGTACAGTGAACTTTTAGAAATGAGATAAATTGTACTTTTTTAAAGATTCTGCCTATTTTCAAAGTGTCCTAAGCGCCATATTTAAATATTCAAATATATTTTAATTAAACTTAACTCAGCGTGCGTAACCTTGGGTGTAATACACCCAGACCCTAATAAATAGCTCAATATTTCAAAAGCGAGTTATTAAAAAAGCGTTGTGCGTCTGAGTAGCTGCACGGGGGGAGATAAGTAAGCGATGAGTGTCACCACCATGCAGTCGACCGCTGACCGGCGCGGCGCGGCGGCGGGGTGTTCAGACGGAGTCAAAGTTGCTGCCGGGTGAGTGACACCCACCTTACACTCCGTGTTATTAATTTGTACAGTATATTTTTCATTGTGAAGAAAGTGAAAAGTTGAAAAAGTGTTTTCATTTGTTTTGTTCATTGTTCATTTAGAAAAAATATACTTTTTGCTAGTTGTTTTATTTATTTTAATAACAAAAAAGATGTATGTGCTCTATCTTAAAATATAAGCTAAAAAAATATTTCTTAAATACGTAGATAAATATTAAGGAATCATACTTAATTTTTTTTTATTTTATCTAGTTATTTTCTTTTAAAGGTGCAGAATAATTATATATAAAAAATATATAATATACTATATTAAAATGTTCAATCAATCATATGGGTTTATCACACACACCCTATGCTTCATGTTACAACTGTTCATTTTATGCACACCGGGTTAAACACCTAATTTCTAAAAGTATTAAAATAGTCATTAAAAAAATATTTCTCATGGAACTATAAAACATAAATATAGTCGATCGCAAACTATGGAAATCTTAAGTCGTCCCACTCTGTCGTAAAAAATATTAAACCAATTTACTTGTCTGTGACAAATACGTTTTTTTTTGTTTGTTAATATTTTCAAACAAAGGCGACAGTATTTGATTTCAATTTGTCTAATTGGTTTTTAGGATATTATAAAACTAGATAGAATAACTAGTGGATGAAATAAAATCGATTTGAATCGAATCGAAGAGTTTTACTATTCTTTGGAATGTCAATCATCTCCCTAAACGAGATTACTATTTAACTGACTGTACATCGCTGAACACAGCTTCAGTTCCTCGGCCCATCGACCGCATTTAATCCCCAGTAAGCAGTAAATAATTTCCTGAAGCCACATCAGGCATGAGCAAACTGCTCTTAACCGATGTCAAGCACGTTTCCCTTCTGGAATGGCGTTAAAGTTTTACCGAGGAGCGCGCGCACAGACGCATTCCCCCACAAGTATGAAAACTACGGAAAGTTTTCTTCGGCAAAGTGAAAACTCGACATAAACTTGCCTCGCCTGTAAGCAACGTTAACAAATTATATGGAAATGGAATAGCATTCAATGTTTGGATTTTACCAAGTGGAATATATCGGTAAGCGATTGCATTTGCGAGCTTTATGAGTATAAACTCATAACAATTTGAATAACTAGAGGCTTTAGAGTTTACGTGGGTATCATTGAATACCATTTATTATTCTTATTTCATTGACCATTCTAGTACCTTTTAGTTAAATTGTTTTTTTCTTAATATTATTTATGATTATTATGACATTACAAATTGATTATTATTTGAATACTTTATACTACTCATTTTTAGATCATTGTTAGTATAGTAAAGTAAGCAACTGGAAATCTGTAAATCCGAATGCTATAAGTTTGCTATATTATTATATTTGTTGTTTATCCCTTGATTGTTTATTAGGCATCAGTGTACTTTGTTGACTTTGTAATATTTTCATATATAGAGTAAGTTTCAACAATCTGTAAAGATTTAAAAAAAATATAAATTGAATTGAATTAAATTTAATTGAATTGAAAGTTTTTAGACTTTCAAAAATAAAATATGTTTGTATTTAATTGTTTCGTTGTTTTTATTTTCCGGACCCATCAACCGATCAAGAGAAAAGAAGTAAATATATAAAAAAGAATAAAAAACACGATTGCCGTTACAAAAAAAGAACTACTGGAGTTATTTATAATTGTTTTTATTACAGTTTTTACATTGTATTATTTATTATGTTATGAGTCTCTAGTTGTTTTACCCTTAATCCTTCAGGCCTCGGCCCCTCAGCCGATTGACAAGTTGATGTCCCAAAATATTTTAGTAAAAATTAGTAAAAAAATTAAATTATGACACTGTCTGACCAAAACATTAATTACTGCCAAACCACTGTACCCATAATTTAAATAAAATGTAGTAACATAATAAAACATAATAAAATAAAACAAATTAAATTAAAACGAGGCCGTCACGCTGAATCGTGTTGTGGCCGATATCGGCCAATTGGGGCTCTAGGGGTTAATGCACTTTTCTTACAAAATATCATTTCTCCTTTGCTGCGGATAGGGAAACCACCTACTATACTTGGATGATTTCTCTAAGAATCTCGCCAAGCGAAAAAATCCTATTTTTTCACAACAACATTTCCCCTTTCCCCCCATAGTACCAAATAATACTACCGATTAGCATAAAAAAGTTTTTATACCGATTAAAAGAAAAGTGGCTACCCAGATCGCACAAACACCCCTATGTGCGACGTTTCGTCGATGTTACAACCGTCCTTGTTCAGGATAGCCTACCCGCGTCACGGTAAATTAACCTGTCAGGTGCCGTCAGCTTCACGTGGAAAGAGACGTTTAAATAATTATCAAATCGATGGTTTCTACCTATATACCATATATATTCCGCTATTTCGCATTTTCGGGTATTTTGATATGTTGTGCTCAACCGAATAGATAGCCTCTCTATAATCCTATGTAAAACTAAATTTAAATTATAAAATACGATTTTTTTTGAGAAATACAAGATGAATTTAAAAAGTTCAATGAGTACCTTGAAATAAAATATTAATAATTGGAAAAATATAATTTTCATCCCATCTATTCGAAAAGGACGACTTGGTTCGCCTTTAAGTGCGCCCAAAAGTGGTGTTTTCTATAAGAAACTTTATAAGTGCGCCGCAATTATTTTTGCGGCTCACTTTTTGAATAAGTGAGCCGCAATTTATCTTTGCGGCGCACTTTTTGAATTTCGAACATATTAGTCTTCAGCGCCGAAGAAATCGAACGCAAATATTGTTTGAATAAAGACTGGCTGGTACGACGGTTGCGTATTTCAAAATCATCTGATATATTTCTCCCACTCTATATATATATATATATATATATATATATATATATATATATATATATATATATATATATATATATATATATATATATATATATATATATATATATATATATATATATATATATATATATATATATATATATATATATATATATATATATATATATATATATATATATATATATATATATATATATATATATATATATATATATATATATATATATATATATATATATATATATATATATATATATATATATATATATATATATATATATATATATATATATATATATATATATATATATATATATATATATATATATATATATATATATATATATATATATATATATATATATATATATATATATATATATATATATATATTTATTTTAACTCATACGTTTTAACCTGGAATCCACCTTAACACCTAGTTGCAACATTTTCTAAGCGATAATTTAGATTAAGATATGCCAACCTTACTTTTAAGCTATTGCATAGCTTTTATCGCGGGCCTAGCCCAGCGCGGCGACCGAATGAAGAAATTTCTTAACGAAAATTAATGATTTTAAACTGATAATTACTTCTAAACGAGTACTGCTTACGATTCGAAAAAAATATATGTTAAACAAGAACATTTTCCTAATATTCTTAGCTTTGAATATTTTAGATTTTGTTTATATTACATAGTTTAATTAATTTGTGAAATTAGGTCTAACCGAACACAAAAACGACTACTACGCAAATACTATCTGGCGTATTATTATGAAACCTGCACCATTTTAAAGATAATTTAATTATCTATCTTTTTATCTACGATTTTTTTCGAATAGTCAAAGAATAAAAGAATAATGTCCGGTTTTGATGCTTTATTGAATAACATTCGTGCGCGGCGCTCTAGCGGAATTATTCCGAATCATTTGATTCCGAAGCTCCATAAACTTCGGAATAATTTCAACGTTTACCGATAGAGCGCAGTTATCTGATATCAGAAATAAATTGAATTAATACAGTATGACCGCAGCCACTGTTACGGTAGGATTCTGACATTGTGCTCCGAAAGAAGACGAAATAAATTACGTTATTAAAAAAACAAAATGGCCAGGAAATCAAAATTTTTACAACATAAACGCCGTATACTGGAGAAAAATAGATTATTAAGGTAAGTAACGTGTATTATTACGTGTATATTATTACCATTTCTCTGCTCTGACGTCCTTGCCTGACGTCACATTGGAGTGACTAGACGAATAGGCTTCGTGCAACAAGTTAACAGTTAGCTTCGTGTAACAGTTATAAAATAAAATACGTCATTTATTTCATAAACTGACGTGATTACTGTTAGATCAAACTTGAATATTGATTTTGAAAATCGATTTAGGGTCGATTTCAATATGAAACCTGCGGGTAAAAGTACCTACACATAAGTATAAGTTGAACCGTCGATTTGCTAAATTCATTCATAAAGCGACAAAATTTCATTCGTGATTTTCGTAGTATGACGTAAATTATACTTTGGTTGGAGGGGGTTGTATTTGTGGCAATAAGATCATTTTGTGGTTTTTAGCCAAAAATCTAGTAGTAATCATAATAATTCTACTTATAACATAGTTAGGCGCATATCTGACTCTCTGACTGACTCTAACGCTGTGGGTAGACAGTCTTTTTTTTAAATTTGTCAGTTTTTAAACCTTCTTTTCTTTTCTAATTTCTACTACTTCTAATTTTGAACTTGGAATGCTATTTCGAATTTCGAACTTGAAATTGTACTTCGAATTTCAAACTTGAAATTGTGCTTCGAATTTTGAATTTGACATTCTACTTCGAATTTCGAACTTGATATTCTACTTCGAATTTCGAACTTGAAATTCTACGTCGAATTTTGAACTTGACATTTTACTTTGAATTTCGAACTTGATATTTTACTTCGGATTTCGAACTTGACATTCTACTTCGAATTTCGAACTTGAAATTCTACGTCGAATTTCGAACTTGACATTTTACTTCGAATTTCGAACTTGATATTTTACTTCGAATTTCGAACTTGAAATTCTACGTCGAATTTGGAACTTGACATTTTACTTCGAATTTCGAACTTGATATTTTACTTCGAATTTCGAACTTGATATTTTACTTCGAATTTCGAACTTGCAATTCTACGTCGAATTTCGAACTTGACATTTTACTTCGAATTTCGAACTTAATATTTTACTTCGAATTTCGAACTTGAAATTCTACGTCGAATTTCGAACTTGACATTTTACTTCGAATTTCGAACTTGATATTTTACTTCGAATTTCGAACTTGCAATTCTACGTCGAATTTCGAACTTGACATTTTACTTCGAATTTCGAACTTGACATTCTACTTCAAATTTAGAACTTAATATTCATTCTACTTCAAATTTCGAACTTGACATTTTGACATTTGAAATTCGGAATTTCGATTAAATTTCGATAATATCGGAAATCGAATTAAAATTTCGAAATTTTGTATTGTGCTTTGAATTTCGAACTTGACATTCTTCTTCTTTTTTCACAGGAAAAGACAAAAATTGGACAGTAATAAGGAGAATGTCGTGCAATGTAGAGCTGTTGAAAATATAGAAAATGTAACGCTACAAGAAAATCAATTTCACAGCCAACAACTTCAAATTTATGAACAGCGTAATGAATGCATTACTCCCGAAGTTATTCTATACAGGAACACAGGAATTCCTGGCGATGGTAATTGTCTATTCCACTCGCTCATAAGTGTTTTGCAACTTCAAATTGAGACTTGTGACTTGAGAAATCAGTTACGCGATTCACCCTATTTAAACTCCTGCCACAATCCGCAAGAAGCATATAACATTCTATCAAGCACTAATGATTACGGAGATTTGGATTGTTTGTACTTATTTTCAAAAATGTACAATCAAAATGTTTGTGTACATTATTGTTTTTACAACATAACTACAACGAATCAAGACACTATCTTTTGTCATTTTAAAGCGAATGATACACAAAAGTGGATTCATCTTCATCTTCGTGAACAACATTTCACACCTTTTTATGAAGTATCAGATTTATTGGAGACAATACAAGACGCTATTCAAAATGAAGCCCATTGGACTATTGCGTGACAATTATAATGAAGATCCTGCCGAAGATAACCATAACAATCATGAAAATGAAATTGATATTGATAGAGAAAATCGAATTGGTGAAAAAATTATGGATTTTATTGTTGATGGTACTATTCCAGTTTACACAAATTATCATAAACACAGTACAAGTCATATTGATTTTTATAAAGACTTTACGAGTAATTCATTTGGTCATTCTTGTATTATTTGCGACAGAACATGGTGAAAAAGAGACTTGAAAATGTCGACCAGTAAACATGAAAGTGTTTTGAAAACAATACTGCAGGTAATCTTAATTATAAAAGGTTTTTTTAAAGCTATTGCATAGCTTTTATTGCGGGCCTAGGCCAGCGCGGCGACCGAATGAAGAAATTTCTTAACGAAAATTAATGACTTTAAACTGATAATTACGTCTAAACAAGTACTGCTTACGATTCGAAAAAAATATATGTTAAACAAGAACATTTCCCAATATTCTTAGCATTGAATATTTTAGATTTTGTTTATATTACATAGTGTAATAATTTGTGAAATTAGGTCTAACCGAACACAAAAACGACTACTACGCAAATACTATCTGGCGTATTATTATGAAACCTGCACCATTTTAAAGATAATTTAACAATCTATCTTTTTATCTACGATTTTTTTCGATTAATCCGGTTTTTTTGCTTTATCGATTTAAAAAATTCGTGCGCGGCGCTCTATCAGAAGACGCTTAAATTATTCCGAATCATTTGCTATCGCAGCCGCAAATGATTCGGAATAATTTCAACGTTTTCCGATAGAGCGCAGTTATCTGATATCAGAAAAAATAAAATAAATAAATAATTATAATTGCATAAGTTGTTAAAAATGCTATGCAATAGCTTTACCGCGGCAGTCCCCGAGTGCCACACGTATTTTATTTTTTTTAATTAGATGATAGTCTGCAAAAAAATCCAACTGTGACTCGAAAAATAGACTTATTTCAAGCATTAAAAATACTACCGAAATAACCTTTAATTTATAAGTTTAACTTTTGAGAAATCTTTAAAAGATTCTGTATATATTGGAAAAACGAAGAGTTTGTCGATTGATCTATATATAAAAACCAATAAACAACTAGCAATACCAATAAAAGAATTAGATAAAACTAAGAACTTATAAATGGGTAGCATCTGTGGCCTAATACAGCCTTAAAAAACAGAAATAGCAGGAGTAGGTACAGCCTGATTGCGAAGTGTTTTCAAAGAAGATGATGTTGCCGACGGTGCCATTAACAGCGAAACGGCGGGCGCATCTCTAAGTTTCGGCTTCACAGTTCTGTTTACGATACTAGAGTACGGGAGCCCATTATAGTTTATCTTAGATTAGTTTATCTTAGGCACGTATATCACGTTATTAATATGGACATTAAAAACACTTATTTTTCTTTGCCACAAAAAAATGGTTCTATGAATTAACATCGAAGACCTCGTCATGTCGTCAAATATGGTTTCGGAATTGCCATTGATTACATCGCGTATTAGATTGCTCATCGCGGTACTATGATTTAGCATCTAGAATTTTACTACGAAACGCAACGTGTAGATGGCATTCATCCTTAAAAAAAATATTATCTTATTAGGTGTATGTTAAATATGCAGCGTTCGTGATGTAACAGTATAGTGGCGTACTTTAGGTGGCGCTCCAAACACGACTTTAAGGTATCACATCTAGAAATAAAATAATGTTATTACAAAAAAGGTTTTTTTAAAAAACCATAGATGATGTCATAGAAACATGTTAATTTTTAATTTGATATACCGGTTTCAATGCATAATATATAAGCACTTTAACCTTCATATGTCTATAGTTATAGATGCATTCTATCTCTCTGTATTATTTCTGCGATCTAATTAGCCTATATAAATAATTCGATAGATTAATTGTATGTTAATATAGCTATAATTGGTTGAATTGCTTTTGTATAAAAAGTTTCTCTCTAAAAAACTTTCATTATCAATGTAACTATAAATTTAAAAACAAAATCCTATTAGTTTTTGCAGTAATGCTATCAGAGCCAACTGAACTTCACCGGCGTAGAAGGGTTGTCAAAACGTAATATGGAGTTGATAAATCTATTATCATATAAAATCATAGGCATAGCGTTTGCTATTCTTGTCTGGCATCGATATATAAGTCCTAGATATGCCCTCAGGTACAAATGAGTTGGGTTATATCCCTTGCGCGTAAAAATATGTGACGGAGAGAGTGCAATACATTGAACAGTATGCGAGAGAATAGGAGGTCAATATTTGTCTCGGGATCGCTCACACCGGGAAGTACTGGCGGAAGTACTACTGGCGGTGATCCGTATTGGTTTTGAAGTGGTCATTTCGCGCGCGAAAGGCCTATCTAGACTCTTATATATTGATGTTGTCTGGCCTCGCTGTGGCCACTTTCTTCTTGTTCATAGACCTTAGCAATAACCATCGGGCGTAACTTCAGTGCGGTGAGCGGTCTGACTGATCAGTCGCGCTGTAAGCAGCTTCGTTGTGCCTCGTCCGCATGCTGACATCGTTTGTATTGTAATTTTGTAGCAGCCCAATGCTGACGAGACGTCTGATAACAGTCTTTCTTCTTCTTCGCGTCACTTTACCTTGCGGTGTAATTACACACTCCACCATCATACACTTCAGGTTATTTGCGGCATACACACAGCGCAAAACACACAGTTTTGCCCGGGGCGTTTCCCCGGATTGGAACCTCTAATCACACCTGTCTACTACTGCAGTTAAGAGGCAGGCAGGCAGAGTGCACAGCGGCCCTTCCAGGTTAGTCCTTCTTCCAATAGGCTGCCGGTTGCGATCTGAACTGTGAGTAAAGCCGATCTAAGGACATATTATGCCCAAGCTGCACGGTACCACCAGGAACCGAAAGTCTCATAATAACCTTCTCTGTTCTAGGGATTACAGGTAACATTATTGAAAGTCTTCTCGTATTGCATTGGTACTACTAAACCTATTTCAACCACCATAATAAACTACGCGATTTGTCAGACATTTCGTAGAAATAGTCGATCATTTGTTAAGGAGGTACGTGAAAAGCTGAAGATTAGATTGGATTTAGTTATCATCCCACATTCACACATGTACTTCCATGTGCGCATGCACTCACTTGTACATACGCACAACAGGTACACACATACACAAACACCCACGCACATGCTCACACAAAGACTCTCTCTCTCTCTCTCCCTCTCTCTCTTTCACACACATACACACACACACACCCTCGCGCGCGTGCACACACACACACGCTCTTCCTCACACAAACACACCAAGACCCTTTTACTCAGATATATATCGATCTTACCTCCTAGTTTAAAATTCTTTCTTTGTATAGATTGTATTGTTTGACATATTTTGTATTTCTTATATATCCAATAATTTAAAACAATTTAAACTTTACTGCCGCTAAATATTATGTTTTTTTAAATGCTGTATGTTTGTAATAGAATACAATAAATACATATTCACATCACCTAAGAATAATTGGATATACTACATTGGGATCCCGCACTACGACTGCGTCGCCCGCCGACGCGCTCGCGGCGGCGGCGACGGCGCGGCGGCGGGCGGATGCGTCTTCAAAGTTGCCTCGCAACTCACGGACGAGGCCAAAGTCGCAAAGCGGATGTTATCTATCACCGCGAATGCCTTCTCGACTTGTTTTCCCCGGAATTCTCCGATTTTATCTCACCAGCAAAGCTCGCTTTGAGAGACCCGATGATAAGGATAAAGTATGTGCCAGTCGCGGTGAGAGGAAATAGGAAGATAAACTTTGTTGAAGGCAGACCTGTTTGTGAAACTATATCATTTATTTCGATTATACCAATAATACTTTAACACCATCGATGATAACCGAAGTTTTCTACTAACACGAATTTAGAGAATCCTCACTAATTAGAGCCTGCAAATCTACGAGTCAATATGCGAGTAAAATATGCTCAGGTAGTAGAATAGTACTAGTACTACGAAGATTCTCTATATTATATTCAGTTGTGTAGCGAGTCTGTAATATACCAGCGACTGCTTTGTCTTTCGACTAGTCCGGCTGAAAAAAGAGAGTTTATTGATGTGGACTGAGAGTTAGGGAAGGCATATAACAGGAGGTTATAACGGGTGTTTATAAAGAGTATATAACGGGATTTTATAAAAGAAACAAAAAACACTAGATTGGGCACCACCACGTTTTTCGAGAGAAAACGGGGAAAACTAAATTTGGGAAAATAAAAAGAAATAGACAAAAAACAATACCTAAAAAAAACAAAAAAAAACTCAGGAATGGGTATTTAAAGAAACACTTAACAAGTAGGGAGCTAAGGGGTCCTTGCTGAGTTGGCCACGAAGACCCATTCTGTTCAGGGTTGGTCACACTCACGGGTCAACACGGGTCGTAGGACTCTGGCCTTAGGGTTAGTTTCCCCTAGGAATCAACCTTCTGGCGCTCCTGGACGGTCTGCGCACCATGCGGCATAGGCCAATCGATTGCGCACTCTGACTAACAGTCGGGGGAGTCTGGAAGCAGTACTGTTTCTTATAGAGCGGGGGTGGTTGCGGACCTTACGGCGACTGCTCTAAAAACGACCATCGGCTACCCGATCCTGGGTGAACAGCCGGGCAAAGGATGCCGTGGTCCGCGATAGATTCGGTATACACCGTTTCACCGCTTCGTAAGGGAGAGGACCGCGCAAGCGACCTCTAACTCGTAACCAATCGAGAGACTGGAGTAATCTGGTTGCAATTGGAAAAAAAGGATGTGAGTGTAAGCCCGCTGAGTAACACTCCTGGCTATCTCGCAATTAAGGCGTTGGACTCTTACGGGTTTGTGGCGGAGCTTGACGATGGACTGTTTTGTCCAAGTCTTCTGCGCTCACTCCAGGAAGATAGAACGAATAATCGTTAAAACTTCCTGAGGTGACCGGTTCGCCCGTTGTAGTTGACAACTCTAGTTGTTACAAGTAACACACACGTAAGAAATACCTACATACAGTTACTACCTTTACTACCTTAAAGAATGTTCAGTTTAACCTCCCTAACTATACGAGCGTACGCCATACCACTGCTATATTATCGCCCGAAAGCAACAATCCGTATCACCGTATCAAAAAATAAAACAAAAAAACCCGAAACCTAGAAAGCGTACGTGATACGTCAAATTGTTCCTACGACCCTATATACAAAAAAAAGGTAATAAATGGGTCTTTTGTGAAAAAAAAATATCTGGTATATTGTAAACCAGTGTTGTTATTAAGAAATCAAATAAAAAAAACCCAACGGTTTTTTTTCCTTTTTTAAAAAATAATAACCCAAAGGTAGGGCGGTTAAAAATTAATAAAATAATAATATTAATGAGCATTCTAACCGAGTCCGATTCCGTCGCGAATGTTTTGGCTCTGTGTAGAGCTTTGATGAAATAAATATCTCTATCCCTATCTCATTTTGTTGCTACCGGAGAGAATAGGAGGAACGAGGTCACTGGCGTATCCGCCGTCATCTGAAAAATATTCTTATTTACTGCAATACCAAAAGCTAACTAAATAATTCATAGCCTCTAGTCGCCCGATAATTTTGTTTGCTCTCCTTATGGTTTCATTATTTTCATCGCGTTATATGAAAGTAGATTTTATTTGGATAGAAAAAAAAACAGCTTTCTTTAATTATACATATTTTGATATATTCTTGTTTAAAGTGTTCATTGTACCTTGGTGAATCAAATTTAAATACCTTACATTACGTTGCATAAAGTTATCGCATAATGGGATCCGACAATAGTATTAGTTAGCATTTAATTTGAGTGATCTAATGTAATATGAAATCGAAGAATATCGCAGTCGTTTGACATTATAAAAAGGTTTAAAAACGAATTCACGCGGTAAATTTAGATTTTAAACCATTCCATAATTATATGAATATTAAATAGCGCCTAAATATATTAAATATCATAACACAAAAACGAATTTAACGCGTAAAGTTTTTAGCGCCCGACGTTTCGCGATGTTGCAACCGCTGTTGTTCAGGGTAGACAGAAGAGCTGTTAATATGTTGTTCCGCGGGTAGGCGACATACCACTGCTGCCGCTGCTGCCAGAATTTTGAAATTTCTCCGTGCACACAACACTCACTGTATCCTGGGTTACGTCCCTAAGTTTGGCGATGGGCATTGTAAACAGTTTAAGAAGATTGTTATACTAGTAGAGAGTTTGAAACCGTCATCTTAATTGAAGTTCGGGGTCTTCGTGTTTCAATGGCTTCGGATTGACAGCTCTTCACCTACCCTGGACAACGGAGGTTGCAACATTGCCCAAACATCGAGTTCTTTAAACTACTAGCTGTAAATTTGTTTTCATGTTTTTATCTTATTTATAATCTCAAAAAACCGATATAGTTTTTTTTAAAATATCAATATTAAAAGAAGTGTGTTATTGTCAATTGCCTCTGTGGTATTGAACGCGATTGTCGTGGCGGTATTAATGTGCAACCTCCATTATCAAAATTATTCCGACTGTGATCAGTTTCATTCATCACTTAGTATATCGTCGATTCCTCGGACAGCGTATTGTATATAATTCTTCAGCCATACATAATCTCTGCGACGATTTTTTTTCAATGTTTCTATGTTCGTTTTCGTAAACCTTATTTTTAAATATATATTATAAAGAATGACACAAACGTATCCAATTCCTACACCCAATCCATGTCGTCAAGAATATCGTTATAATAAGAATATTAAGGGTAATTACGCCCTGGCGACTAATTATCGTACAGTTCAGCCGCTAATCATGTTGTTGGTAAATTGTAACTATAATAATAACATTATTCTAAACTTTTCATTATATTTAATCGTGTTGACAACCTGATTCCATCAGATATGCTAACCAGTAGGTCTTCAATCTACTCATTGCTGCCATATAGTACAAATATCGATTAGGTTCAATTCTGTCAGCAGTTCCTTATTAGATTTGTCCGTTTTAGCTGTTGACGCTTCAAACACAATGATAGACTCAGGTAGACTATCTTCGATAAGAACGGGGCGTTTTGATTTATACCTTAAGCTTATCGATAACCTCTCATGGCGGCCACATATTCGAGAAACGCGACGCTCACTCTTCGGCCGATTTCATTCGCTGAATAGGCTGTAAAATATCCTCCCGAAGGAGAGCAAGATTACGATTGGTCAGTCTGCTCTCCTCCCCCTTCTGGATTATGGAGATGTCACATTTCTCGACCTCACGGAGGAGCTATCCACCAAAGGTGGGCGTCTCCAAAATGTCTGCATTCGTTATTTCCATGGCCTCGGAAAATTTGACCACATCACGGAGTACAGGGAGAAACATCACTGGCTGTCGACCCGGGAGAAAAGAGACATGAGAGTTCTTTGTATGCTTTTCAAGACCTTGAATGGCGTCGCTCCCGATTATCTTACCGGCAGATTTACTGCACTATCGGCACATGGACGCCCGCTGAGATCAAAAGATAACTTGCTACTATCTATCCCTAGCCACAGTACTGACTTCTTATCATTCTCTTTCACCGTGCATGGAGCCTGTCTTTTGAATGCTTTGCCGAAAAATGAGAGAAACGCGCCAAGCATAACGAGTTGTTTTAAAAACAGACTAAGAGATTATTTGAAATCTTCGACATAAATTCCCTTTCCCTTCCCATTCTCCTCCTTTTTAAACCTTAGCGTCCGTATAGGTGTTAAATTATTTTGGTATGGCACATTCTGTGCCAACAAAGAGTTAAATATATATTTCTTTCTGTCCTCTTTTTTTGTCTTAGTCTCTTTATATGTATAGGTTAAGTTATGGTTATTATCTACTCGCACATAATGTTGTTACAATAGTATAGGTTAGCTCTAAACTATTGCCTGCAGGCAATAAGCTCGCCTTTTCGTACAAATAAAGCATTTTATTATTATTATTATATCCGTGACTGTTCACGGACTGATCCAAACTCCCTATAACCTATCTGTTTTATTTCTTCTAATAGCAACGCCGTCGGGTTAAGCTATAGTCTGTATATCGCGTCCCGCGACTTCTGGCGTCAGCCGCGCCGTTTTGTTCTTTGTATCGATATGTACTGGAGTGGTCTATCAATAACTGATAGCTTGCGTTAGCTATTCGTACATGCAGCATGCGCGGGTTGGGAGAGGTATGCTTGCGTCGGTATGACTGATGCCGCTGCGTTGTTGTGGTCTGAGCGTCAGCCATCGTAGTGTTAAAATAATAAAGATTATAACAATTCTACCTAACAATATGCAAAAATCTAATCACCGAGTATATCGTCTATGTTCAGAAATAAGCCACTAAATGTATGTTCACTAAATAATAATTTATATTCCATACGGTTTGTTTTTAAGTGTTCTATCCAGCAAATAATCATCAAGTTTGTAATCGATTGGAAACTGCAGAAAATACCTGTTCCCAAAAACATTATTGCATTCAGTGATATTTGAATGCCAGCCAAACCTCATAATTTAGTGATTTACTGATTTTCAACTGGTAAATATCTCCCAATTTTAAAAAAAAGTGAATAGACATCCATCCAATAAGATCAACATTTTTCAATAATTTAAAGTATTGTTTGTAAATTTTTCAGAAATACTCATCCCCGCTCTACACGTTAGTCAATGCTTTTCCGCGTCGCTATAGTGAAACCGAGTCTGTACCATTAAGACGTGTGAAAAATGTATGGAAAAAAGCAAGAAATACAAAGCAGTGGCCTAAGCATTGGCCAAAGTTTAGAGCGAGAATCAAAATCCAGACAAACATGTTAATATTTACAGTTCCTCTGAGCGCACATAGCCGCCCAGACATTCGCCAGACTTATGACGATCCCGTGTTATAACAAATCTACTCTCTTTGTCGGGATACTGGCCAGGTTAAGGGCAGTTTTTCTATTTCCAGTCTTAAATAGCTAAAATAAAACTTTTTGGAATGTTCACTGTTAAGTGAACTAGTCATTAGACAATTCTGTGACGGATTCATTTAGGCAAAAGTCACTCAGAAAGGAAAACAATACTTTTCTTTAATTTTGTCTATGTGACAGACATGTTTTTAAGTTAATTAAAGAACGCATTATTAAATTTGATTGTGTCACGGTATACTGGTAATTTTTTTCTTAATTATTGAGCAATTCATATTTAATATACGCATTTCTTTAATAAAATGCAAGTATTTAGGAACTATAAAATTGTCATTGCCTCTGTCGTGGATTTTGTCTAGACATAGACAAATAATTTCCTTGAGATAGCCACGTTTAAATCGTAATATTTGATTGCAGCAGCCAGTCCTATATAGTAATCTGAATATTTAATAACCACTTTTAAAATGAAAATGAGGAATAACGCCATCTCATAATTAGCGGAAAAGCGGGGTTGCAATCTGAGTGTCCTCAAAACGTCCCCGCTGACATTATAAGCAGAGCAAAATGTCGCACTCCACTGTAGCCTTATCTAGTACTCTTATATGGCTAAAGTTGGTATTTAGTTTAACCTAAGTAAGATTATAATTTATATTACTGCATTTTAATGTTGAAATAGTTACCATAACTGTTTCTACTGCCAAATACTGCATTACATTTACAGTATTTACAATTAAGTAGATTATTCTTGGAGCACCGGACTATAATTTTAGACTAATTTGTAAGATCCTACAAGGTAGTGAAAAGTACATATTTTTTTTGTTTTTTGTTTTATTTAAATCCAAAATAAAAATTTACAATGTTGACATAAATAATACAGTGAAGAAAAGAGCAATCATTGTTTGCGGAGCATAGAAAGTACAGATTTGATGGATTTTATCAGCTCCACTGGAATACAGTCTGTTCTGAAGTTCTAACACGAACCAGTGGTATATTTGTTACATGGTACACTTTTTTATAAATTTTCGGTTAAAATATTAAAAGTTTTTACCAACATATTTAAGAAAATTTGAAGAAAAGGACATCTTATGTTAGTTCCTTAGTAAAGCAATAATAATAAAAGGATAAAAGGATAATTACCTACATAGGCATTATAATAAATATATACATTTATATATAAATACACACTCATACATATAAACTTATTAGTGTATATCATATGTGTTATGATATACACGAATAACGTGGTACACGTCTTTGGGACGTAAGGTTATGTTTAGGTCCATCGTTTACACGAATATCTTTCTAAATTTAAATATTTAACATTTTTATTTATCTTTACTCCGACACGTCTAATTGATTATTTATAATAATACTTTTTATGAATTTATTTAGAAATCTTTTTATTTTTACTTTAAGATTCAATTTGATAATTTGTTTCTCTATGACTGTATTTATTAAACAATTATTCTGAACAGTGTCACAACAAAAAAGATAGTTTTTTAAAGCATGGAACAGGATTGTCATAAGTCTGGCAAATGTCTTCGCTCAACGGTTTATCTCGATGCGATGGACACTACAGATTATTTATGAATATACCTTTCAGATATACTTATTTGTTTTACAGCGACATTTTGGATTTTAACGATATATTTGTTAATGTAATTCTCTATTTTTATTTTAGGTTTATAATTATTGCCCTATCTTAAATTATGATCTTAAATTTTATATTATGAATATCAAATGTGAATAAATATGAATATCGTAAATGACCGCCTCAACACAAACTTAGTGAGACAACAAAGGCAGCTAAATTATTTCGGCTGATCTCTCATTGCTGCTAATTTATATTTTATATGTCCATTTAGATCAAATTTAGGGATTTTAAAATGTATTATACCTAATGAATAAATTGCATGAAATGAGCGCAATGTATCTGGTTCGAATTCTACAATGAATTCTACAATTAGCGGCAACAAGGTGGCTATAATAAAGCTGTTTCTACAGGTATTATCTCTTTGAGTGAGCTCACCGATCATTACCCGACTATGTTACTCGTATTATCGAAAAATTACATTAATCACAAACAATATAACAGCAAATCATGTAATTTAGTTATTAGTTACTACATACTTAACATTAATAAAATAAATAAAGCTACAGGTCATTCTATTACCGAATTATTTCATTACTATTGTAGAATTACAAAAACCAACGAATAAATATACTTAAAAAACTATCTTATAAGTGAGTTCAAACCTCTATCTTCTCACGGGCGCCCTCTGAGATCTGAAGACAACCTACTGCTCTCCATTCCTAGTCACAGTAGTGATTTTTTCTCGCACTCCTTCTCTGTACGTAGTGCCCGTCTCTGGAATGCTTTACCCACGCGTATAAGGATAGCACCCAGTTTGTTTTTCTTCAAACGCAGGCTCAAAGAACACTTGAACTCACGCTCATAAACTTTTCCTTATTTTTCCCAATTTTTTTTCCTCTTATTGCGTCCTTTGCGTCATTATAGGTTTATTGTTTGTTTTTTCTTAAATTTATTGTTTTATTTTCCTGCTGAATTTAAATGTTTATTTTTTTTTTGTTTTTTTTTTACCGCATAACATGTTATTTCACTAGGTTAAGGTTAGCTGTAAGATATTTCTTTTAGGCAATAAGCTCGCCTTTTTGTTTAAGCAAATAAAGCGTTTAATTATTATTATTAAAAACGATGTCCCACATAGCTGTAAAATACATAGGCCTTGGTTTATACCACGAATTCTAAAACGTACAAGATGCAGTATGTATTACTTAGAAAAGTTCATTTAAATCCTATCACTTTCCTATAAAGCATTAATATATAAAACAGCGTAATCTCTCAAAAAAAAAACACAGAGATCAAAGAAATTTGTTATACGAAGGAATTCACAGCTTACAGTGGTAATGAAAAGATAACTTGGCAGCTGACTGATTACAATAACAAAAAGAATGACAATAATAATAATAAACGCGCGCTGTATTCATACGAAAATTCCAGCTTATTTCATATAGGCAATATTCTAGAGCTAATATATACTGATTTGCGAACATTGCTTGCGGGTAGATATTACCTTATCCTCTATATAGTGGTTTGGCATTGAAAATATAATAACAAAATTCAACAAGTAAAAAAATAAAAAATAAAAAACACGCCTGCTGTTACAGAAAGTGAACTATTGTATTTGTAATTATTTTTATTTCGGTTTTTTTATGAAATGTTTGTGGTTTATGTATTTATTCATATAGATAGATGTATATTTCCGGAATGTACTCAATCAGACCTTTCATTTGACACTAAACACAATATATTTATGTTAATTTATTGACATTTGGATTTGTAGACAAATATTTATTGACATTTGGAGAGTTTAGGTATCCTATTATACTCGGGATGACATATCGATTCTCACAATATCACACACCTAAATCGGTTCAAGGGTTTTATCACATGGCATGCTGATTGGACCCCGTCATTTCTTCCATTGCCAAAATACTGTCTGATATGAAAGTAAAAGCTTTTCCGAAACTCTTGCACTTTTTTGTCCCTACCTTCCTAAATTAATCGCGAGTATAATTACCGCTATATATGCCTGCGGCCAAAACAATAAATATTTCAAGAGGAAGCAAATACGTAATGATAAGAGGTATATCAACATACGGCTTTTTGTGGTGATACATATAATATGTACGCCTGATGGTGAAAATGCATGCCTACCCAAATATTTTTGAAACTACTCTGTTAGAAGCTTTGTACGATCTGAAATAAGGACTAAGCAACAACACATTATTTCTGAAACTTGTGAAATTAAACCCCCTTCAGAAACTATAAAGGTCGAAAACACAATGAAGGTCGTGCTCATTTAAAAAGTCACTCGGGTACGCAAAAGAACTAAATTTAAGTGAAAACTCGCTACCGCTAAACCACCCTGCTTAACTGTTTCCCGCTCGGCGCAGTCCGACCACTAAAGACAGCACCTAATGGCTAAATGTGAACATTATGCCCACCACGTTTTTAGTACCGTAAATTTAGTTGTTCGCTAGTCCGGGCCCTTCGGTGCTATTACTTTGCGGTGTAAACTCAGCTGGGGATACGTACCGTTGAAAAACATAATAAAACAGGAAACCCTCTTTCTTCGCTCAGAACCATAGTGTGCTACTATTCCTGGGAACGCTCTTGGGGGTAGGTATTTTTAAACAATAAGTAAAAAGTAAGAAGTGTGTGTAGTATATGAAATATATTTATTTTATTTTTTTATTTTATTGTCGTAATTGTCATTAAAGGTCATAAAATATTCTAGAAAAACCAAACTGTTCCGTTTATTTAAGTTTCTAAGAAATAACAGTAGACCTGCCTGGGAAAATAACGCATTAAATATGGTTGTAGTCGATTGAAACATTACAAACAGTATTGACCGCATAATCCTAATCGTTTGAAATTGGTAAATCAGTTATTCTTCTTCTTCATAATCAGGGCGCATTCGCCCACCATTGGGCATACGCCTCTCCAATCACTCTCCATCCGGATCGGTTGTCCGTTTCCCTCATCCAGACAGATCCATCTGTCTCCTTGATGTCATCGGACCATCGGGCCGGTGGTCTGCCCACACTTCTTTTGCCTAGCCGGGGTCTCCATTCCAAAACGCGCTTGCTACACCGTTCGTCGTGTCGTCGGGCCACGTGGCCGGCCCAAGCCCATTTCAGCTTGGCCACTCTTTGACCCATGTCGATCACCTTCGTGCGCTGTCTGATGAGCTCGTTTCGGACTCGATCGTGCAACGATATGCCGAGCATGACTCGCTCCATGTTACGCTGCGCCTCCTTAAGCTCGTGGATCATCCCAGCAGTCAGTGTCCATATAAATCAGTCAATGCTCATTAATTATCTACTGTACCGCCGATGACAATTAATATGTGTTTTTGTTCATTATTTTTCTATATTAACAATATAAATTTGACGTCCTGTCGGAGACCAACCCATTTCATTTTTTCCCTTAATATTGAATTTTATTGAATTCAATTAGTAGCGCTTCAATATGTAATACAATATTTTAACATATTTGATAAAATATATGCATGATGAAATAACTTTAAAAAATATTGAATTCTGATCAAAACGGTTTAGTTTGACCATATCACTTCCAAACCGGTGGGGCGTGCCCCCCCGGGGAGGCTGGGGGGGGGGGGGCGTAGAGAGATCTTAGGGGGGGCATGAAGTGTTCGGATATTTTAATCATATTACTTATCATTTTTTATTATATAAAACACACACAGATTTAGTCGCGCCACCTAGTTCCAATGGTCAATGTTCTGCAATTACCAGATGTCCAAGAAGAATTTCTGGAAATGAAGGCAGATTCGACAATGAAAGATGACTTTCACCTCTTGACTTTGGAGAAATTTAGGATAAAACGCTTTCTCCTTAATCCAAAAGTTGCCACTCTTGCCTTGCGAATACTTCTGCCATTTTCTTCGACTTTCTTATGTGAAACCGGTTTTTCAGCATTAGTGCAAATTAAGACTAAGCAACGAAATCGTCTTGCAGTCGATAATGATTTGATGATAGCTCTGTCAATAACAGAACCTGATATCGACCAACTGGTTCAAAAAATGCAGTCGCAAACATCCCATTAATAAATAATAAATCGTGTGAAATAAATATCGTAAAAATAAATTGTGTTTTTTATTGAAGCAATGAAGAAAAGTATAGGGGGGCATGATTCTTTTTTTTATAATCCGGGGGGGCACCATGCAGAAAAGGTTGGGAAACCCTGGTTTAGACGCTGGCGATTGGTGTGAAATGGGTCCCTGCGAGTATTAATAATAACAACTTTCTCAATTTATTAAAATGAATCTTTAAAATCTTTGACACTGTTATTATGGGAGCCCTATAATATAATGTAAGATAATAATGAGCATGCGCTGAATAAGAAAACAAAGCTACACGCGCCACACGGTTTAATATGCAGATCCCTCTAGACAGCCCCACGCTACATAAACCAATTTTCGCCTATTGATCTCTTATTTGTTATGAACTTATCTATAAACATCTCTAATTTGTTGAGGACAGTATTGTATACTTCTACCCGGGTACTATGTAGTATGAAGAAGCCGGGTACTATGTAGTATGAAGAATAAACATCTCAGGATTCATAACTTCGTGACAAAATATTTTATTCTAGTTCTTCTTTAGCCACTGACCCAGTTACACCATTTTGTAATAGTTCTTTTTTAAACGTAAATTAGAACTAGAAAAAAACTGCAACAGCAGTTATGTAGCCTGTTCCATCGCTGCTATTGCTGCTATTCTGTAAGGCAAAACAAACGATATGCTTTTTTCGGAATCGCTTGGCTTTGCTAATCAATGTACAAACAAATATACGAAAAATACAACTAGAGAAATTATAAAAAGAGTATAAATGTAAACATTACCATATATTTTTGTACTTGTTTGAGTAACATCGAGAATCTAAAAAAGCAATTCGCCGGTTTTACATTACATGGAACCTGCAGTATGTATTACGGTTTCCTTCCAGATCAGATGACTTACGGCTGAAATATGAAAAGCAACCTCCAAGCGACGCCTAACAGTGCGATAACAAACGAGTGGGTATCGCGTATTATTGGGGCTGTTTGCCACGAAATGCCCGCGAGATTTCATCCAATAATTTCCTGTCAGTTTGTCTGACAGAATCGATTTTGAATAATCTCAGTATACGTGTAGAATACACGAAATTGCGAACGCCATCGCGGATTTACTAGCGAATAAATTTGGCGAGGCGGATACATTCCACTTGCTATATTTGGAAATACGTTTAGCAGATGCTTATTACGATCCCGCTTACAAACATTGGTTTCGGTACCGATACCTTTACAAAATTCTAAATTTCTTTAACTCTACGATGTAATTTCCTTTTTAACCGACTTCAAAAAAGGAGGAGGTTATCAATTCGGTTGTATTTTTTTATTTTTTTTTATTGTTTGTTACCTCAGAACTCTGCCATTTATGAACCGATTTCAAAAATTCGTTTTTATTTGAAAGAATATACTTGCATATTGGTCTAATTATAATCAAATTCCTGTTCTGATAATGGGATCCACGAGGAATTGAGGGAAATCCTCAAATATTATTATATGAAGTTTAAAATGTACATGTTGATTTAATTCCGATGGCAATGTATTTTTTTTATGGTAAGCATGACCTGATTCTACACCTTAGGTTGACTCTCGATGAGGGGATTCTTCAACGGTCAACAGCACAGACTCGAAATGTTGTATACTCATTCAGTTATGATACTCCGTTCTAAGTTTTACCATGACATGGCTGCTTCACCCAGGGTTGGCTTCCGACGAGGGGACTCAACAACACAGACACGAAATTTTGTATATGCATTCAATTACGACAGTCCGTTATAAGTTTCACCAAAACACGACTGCGGCACCCAGGGTTGGGAAGTCCTCAACGGTCAACAGCACAGGCACCCAATTTTGTATACGCATTTAATTATGATAGCCCATTCTAAGTGTCTGCATTATTTTCAATAGTTTTAAATTCCCTATACAAAGTTCTTTTTATTTATTTCAAGATTTCCATAAGGGAGAATTTTAATTGTATGCGGGGTAGCTGTGGGCGTTGTTCTACTTCACGTTATATGATAGTATAAAATCAATCCGCGGGAGGACAGTAAATGTTTCTGGTGTTCTGCGATTGTTTCCATTTAAATACTTAATAAAAATAAAATACCTGGATATATTCGGCGCCTTGGGGGATATCAGGTAATAAGCCATATATAATAGTATATAATTTAGAAATAGCTCATAATTAATATAAGTTGTTCTAGTAATAAATGTTCTACATAAAGAGATCTATCGATTGGTATATGATTTTTAAAGTTATTGTAAAAGCGGGCCCAAAATGCCCATTCTCTTTTGCTGCCTTTATTACCTTATTTGATAATAACTTTTCTTTATGTGTTATATTAATATAGAATACATACAACCTGTGTAGACAACGCACAAGCCAGACTGTACACACACCTTCAACCTTTAGGTCCCAGCAATGTTTACTATCTAATCTTACTACAGCTGTGTACGTCGAGCTTTCCTTTCCACGAAAGAATCTGTTACTAAATTAACTAATAATTATAGAGACATGTTCAAAGAATAGTTGTTAATAAAAAAACCAAAGAAAATTTTTCGCAGACCTAATCAGCCTTATATGTAAATACCGATCGTAGCTTGATGTTCGGCCGTTCGGATTTATTCTGATCACTCGTGAAGCCCCGTTATGATTATTGACCATCGCTTGACGTTCGGCCGTTTGGATTTATTGGGCTCTGATCGTGTAGCCCGTCGTTTTCTTTCTTTTGGAAGGATTTTTTTTTAGACGCGACGAGAATTTTCCTGGCAGAAACATCACACACACTGAGCACGCGTACATAAAACAACTAAGGATGCGTTCTAAAATCAAATGAACAATCGTTAGTACGTCGCGCCCCAGGTGCTAGTCGCTTTACTGATACAAGTGTTACTTTGTCGGACCAAGGGAAAGTATTGTGATTGAACTAAAAATTAAAAATCGAGATGGAGACGTTAATATCCATTTTACCCCCCCCCCCCCCCCAAGACATTTAAGGGTATTTCCAAACTGAAGACTGTCTGTGAATCTGTGCGTGGGTATGTGTGTTTGTAAGTCTGTGTGTATGAATTCCATCAAGAAAGCGCCTAAACTTCATCCGATTGGCATGAAATACTGAAATTTGGTATGCAGGCATCATTCGGTCATCGCAAGAATGTTAAAAAAATGTTATTAAAATCGATCCAATAGAGTGCTCGCTAGTAATACTTCCTCAAAATATTGCATAATATCAAATTGAATTGAAATTGTAATGTAATTGAATTGTATGTAATTGAATTGAATTGAAAAATTGTGTTTGAAATCGATCCAATAGAGTGCGCGCTAGTAATACTTCAATCTCGAAATATTGAATAATATGTAATTGAATTGAAATTGTAATGTAATTGAATTATATGTAATTAAATTGAATTGTATGTAATTTAATTGAATTGGAAAATTGTAATAATAATTGAAATGGACCTAATAGAGTGCGCGCTAGTAATACTTCAATCTCGAAATATTGCAGTTACCGTCTTGAATTTCGGTACATAGATGCGTCGTAAGGCTGAAACTACAATTCTGAGATTTTGGTTCGAATATCTCTTATACAAGCGACGCAAAAAAGTTAAATATCGTCGTATTTAAAAAAATGCTACATCATCTTGGAAATTAACCATTTTGATACCAAGGAAATACTTTTGCTCTCTCAGTCACAATCACTATCGGGTGGGGGGGGGGGGGGGGGAGTCGGGGGGGTTGTGAATTAGCGTAACGTGAGGATGGGGTCGAGGTAGGGAGGCGGAGTTGGCAGGGGGTGGGGATGGGGGGTTTGGGTTGTCTGCTTGCCGGGAAAGTCTTGGGGTGACCGTTCTTTTTTTAAACACCTAATATTAGCGCCCCTTTAAATTGTCGCCGGGGCAGGTACCCCGGTTTGCCGTCCCTCCTATATATATATATATATATATATATATATATATATATATATATATATATATATATATATATATATATATATATATATATATATATATATATAAGTATATATATATATATATATACTTATATATATATATATACTATGAATAGTGATCGTTAGTCGACTGCAAAAGGACCTTTAAACTTACTTGCACCGTCGAAAGTCGTGCACATCCGTAAGTATATCTCATTCAAATATTAGCATTTCCCGATCCAAGCTGGGATTTCCTTCGCTGCTTTGTAAGTAGCTTTTACTAATTTTATTTTAAATAAATATATCATTCTATAAACGGACTTCTTTACAAAACTTATCAATTATAAAAATATTATACTGTTTTCTACAATGTTTCTTTACATATTTTTTAATATTATACAATTTTATACTGGTTTACCGTATTTTGATAACATTATACAACATTTTTTATAAACTTCTCTGCCAGAAATTAAGATTGAAGTTTCTTCTTTCATTTCATTAAGCATATGGAGTTTTTTTATTTTTATTTCGATTTAATGGCTCGTTAATAACAAACTCAGCCAATTGCATCATATTTTAAATGTTGGTAGCATTCGAAATTTGAATTATTTCAATATGTCACCTTCATTTATGTCACGGCTTTGCCGAAGTGATCAATTTGTTTAATTTTTGATTTTTTCGCTTATTTTCGTCTCAATTGGAGGCATTTTTTGTTGCAAAAGGATTAGCTTGATTTTTGAGATATATGGATGAATAGTGATCGTTAGTCGACTGCAAAAGGACCTTTAAACTTACTTGCACCGTCGAAAGTCGTGCACATCCGTAAGTATATCTCATTCAAATATTAGCATTTCCCGATCCAAGCTGGGATTTCCTTCGCTGCTTTGTAAGTAGCTTTTACTAATTTTATTTTAAATAAATATATCATTCTATAAACGGACTTCTTTACAAAACTTATCAATTATAAAAATATTATACTGTTTTCTGCAATGTTTCTTTACATATTTTTTAATATTATACAATTTTATACTGGTTTACCGTATTTTGATAACATTATACAACATTTTTTATAAACTTCTCTGCCAGAAATTAAGATTGAAGTTTCTTCTTTCATTTCATTAAGCATATGGAGTTTTTTATTTTTATTTCGATTTAATGGCTCGTTAATAACAAACTCAGCCAATTGCATCATATTTTAAATGTTGGTAGCATTCGAAATTTGAATTATTTCAATATGTCACCTTCATTTATGTCACGGCTTTGCCGAAGTGATCAATTTGTTTAATTTTTGATTTTTTCGCTTATTTTCGTCTCAATTGGAGGCATTTTTTGTTGCAAAAGGATTAGCTTGATTTTTGAGATATATGGATGAATAGTGATCGTTAGTCGACTGCAAAAGGACCTTTAAACTTACTTGCACCGTCGAAAGTCGTGCACATCCGTAAGTATATCTCATTCAAATATTAGCATTTCCCGATCCAAGCTGGGATTTCCTTCGCTGCTTTGTAAGTAGCTTTTACTAATTTTATTTTAAATAAATATATCATTCTATAAACGGACTTCTTTACAAAACTTATCAATTATAAAAATATTATACTGTTTTCTACAATGTTTCTTTACATATTTTTTAATATTATACAATTTTATACTGGTTTACCGTATTTTGATAACATTATACAACATTTTTTATAAACTTCTCTGCCAGAAATTAAGATTGAAGTTTCTTCTTTCATTTCATTAAGCATATGGAGTTTTTTTATTTTTATTTCGATTTAATGGCTCGTTAATAACAAACTCAGCCAATTGCATCATATTTTAAATGTTGGTAGCATTCGAAATTTGAATTATTTCAATATGTCACCTTCATTTATGTCACGGCTTTGCCGAAGTGATCAATTTGTTTAATTTTTGATTTTTTCGCTTATTTTCGTCTCAATTGGAGGCATTTTTTGTTGCAAAAGGATTAGCTTGATTTTTGAGATATATGGATGAATAGTGATCGTTAGTCGACTGCAAAAGGACCTTTAAACTTACTTGCACCGTCGAAAGTCGTGCACATCCGTAAGTATATCTCATTCAAATATTAGCATTTCCCGATCCAAGCTGGGATTTCCTTCGCTGCTTTGTAAGTAGCTTTTACTAATTTTATTTTAAATAAATATATCATTCTATAAACGGACTTCTTTACAAAACTTATCAATTATAAAAATATTATACTGTTTTCTACAATGTTTCTTTACATATTTTTTAATATTATACAATTTTATACTGGTTTACCGTATTTTGATAACATTATACAACATTTTTTATAAACTTCTCTGCCAGAAATTAAGATTGAAGTTTCTTCTTTCATTTCATTAAGCATATGGAGTTTTTTTATTTTTATTTCGATTTAATGGCTCGTTAATAACAAACTCAGCCAATTGCATCATATTTTAAATGTTGGTAGCATTCGAAATTTGAATTATTTCAATATGTCACCTTCATTTATGTCACGGCTTTGCCGAAGTGATCAATTTGTTTAATTTTTGATTTTTTCGCTTATTTTCGTCTCAATTGGAGGCATTTTTTGTTGCAAAAGGATTAGCTTGATTTTTGAGATATATGGATGAATAGTGATCGTTAGTCGACTGCAAAAGGACCTTTAAACTTACTTGCACCGTCGAAAGTCGTGCACATCCGTAAGTATATCTCATTCAAATATTAGCATTTCCCGATCCAAGCTGGGATTTCCTTCGCTGCTTTGTAAGTAGCTTTTACTAATTTTATTTTAAATAAATATATCATTCTATAAACGGACTTCTTTACAAAACTTATCAATTATAAAAATATTATACTGTTTTCTACAATGTTTCTTTACATATTTTTTAATATTATACAATTTTATACTGGTTTACCGTATTTTGATAACATTATACAACATTTTTTATAAACTTCTCTGCCAGAAATTAAGATTGAAGTTTCTTCTTTCATTTCATTAAGCATATGGAGTTTTTTTATTTTTATTTCGATTTAATGGCTCGTTAATAACAAACTCAGCCAATTGCATCATATTTTAAATGTTGGTAGCATTCGAAATTTGAATTATTTCAATATGTCACCTTCATTTATGTCACGGCTTTGCCGAAGTGATCAATTTGTTTAATTTTTGATTTTTTCGCTTATTTTCGTCTCAATTGGAGGCATTTTTTGTTGCAAAAGGATTAGCTTGATTTTTGAGATATATGGATGAATAGTGATCGTTAGTCGACTGCAAAAGGACCTTTAAACTTACTTGCACCGTCGAAAGTCGTGCACATCCGTAAGTATATCTCATTCAAATATTAGCATTTCCCGATCCAAGCTGGGATTTCCTTCGCTGCTTTGTAAGTAGCTTTTACTAATTTTATTTTAAATAAATATATCATTCTATAAACGGACTTCTTTACAAAACTTATCAATTATAAAAATATTATACTGTTTTCTACAATGTTTCTTTACATATTTTTTAATATTATACAATTTTATACTGGTTTACCGTATTTTGATAACATTATACAACATTTTTTATAAACTTCTCTGCCAGAAATTAAGATTGAAGTTTCTTCTTTCATTTCATTAAGCATATGGAGTTTTTTTATTTTTATTTCGATTTAATGGCTCGTTAATAACAAACTCAGCCAATTGCATCATATTTTAAATGTTGGTAGCATTCGAAATTTGAATTATTTCAATATGTCACCTTCATTTATGTCACGGCTTTGCCGAAGTGATCAATTTGTTTAATTTTTGATTTTTTCGCTTATTTTCGTCTCAATTGGAGGCATTTTTTGTTGCAAAAGGATTAGCTTGATTTTTGAGATATATGGATGAATAGTGATCGTTAGTCGACTGCAAAAGGACCTTTAAACTTACTTGCACCGTCGAAAGTCGTGCACATCCGTAAGTATATCTCATTCAAATATTAGCATTTCCCGATCCAAGCTGGGATTTCCTTCGCTGCTTTGTAAGTAGCTTTTACTAATTTTATTTTAAATAAATATATCATTCTATAAACGGACTTCTTTACAAAACTTATCAATTATAAAAATATTATACTGTTTTCTACAATGTTTCTTTACATATTTTTTAATATTATACAATTTTATACTGGTTTACCGTATTTTGATAACATTATACAACATTTTTTATAAACTTCTCTGCCAGAAATTAAGATTGAAGTTTCTTCTTTCATTTCATTAAGCATATGGAGTTTTTTTATTTTTATTTCGATTTAATGGCTCGTTAATAACAAACTCAGCCAATTGCATCATATTTTAAATGTTGGTAGCATTCGAAATTTGAATTATTTCAATATGTCACCTTCATTTATGTCACGGCTTTGCCGAAGTGATCAATTTGTTTAATTTTTGATTTTTTCGCTTATTTTCGTCTCAATTGGAGGCATTTTTTGTTGCAAAAGGATTAGCTTGATTTTTGAGATATATGGATGAATAGTGATCGTTAGTCGACTGCAAAAGGACCTTTAAACTTACTTGCACCGTCGAAAGTCGTGCACATCCGTAAGTATATCTCATTCAAATATTAGCATTTCCCGATCCAAGCTGGGATTTCCTTCGCTGCTTTGTAAGTAGCTTTTACTAATTTTATTTTAAATAAATATATCATTCTATAAACGGACTTCTTTACAAAACTTATCAATTATAAAAATATTATACTGTTTTCTACAATGTTTCTTTACATATTTTTTAATATTATACAATTTTATACTGGTTTACCGTATTTTGATAACATTATACAACATTTTTTATAAACTTCTCTGCCAGAAATTAAGATTGAAGTTTCTTCTTTCATTTCATTAAGCATATGGAGTTTTTTTATTTTTATTTCGATTTAATGGCTCGTTAATAACAAACTCAGCCAATTGCATCATATTTTAAATGTTGGTAGCATTCGAAATTTGAATTATTTCAATATGTCACCTTCATTTATGTCACGGCTTTGCCGAAGTGATCAATTTGTTTAATTTTTGATTTTTTCGCTTATTTTCGTCTCAATTGGAGGCATTTTTTGTTGCAAAAGGATTAGCTTGATTTTTGAGATATATGGATGAATAGTGATCGTTAGTCGACTGCAAAAGGACCTTTAAACTTACTTGCACCGTCGAAAGTCGTGCACATCCGTAAGTATATCTCATTCAAATATTAGCATTTCCCGATCCAAGCTGGGATTTCCTTCGCTGCTTTGTAAGTAGCTTTTACTAATTTTATTTTAAATAAATATATCATTCTATAAACGGACTTCTTTACAAAACTTATCAATTATAAAAATATTATACTGTTTTCTACAATGTTTCTTTACATATTTTTTAATATTATACAATTTTATACTGGTTTACCGTATTTTGATAACATTATACAACATTTTTTATAAACTTCTCTGCCAGAAATTAAGATTGAAGTTTCTTCTTTCATTTCATTAAGCATATGGAGTTTTTTATTTTTATTTCGATTTAATGGCTCGTTAATAACAAACTCAGCCAATTGCATCATATTTTAAATGTTGGTAGCATTCGAAATTTGAATTATTTCAATATGTCACCTTCATTTATGTCACGGCTTTGCCGAAGTGATCAATTTGTTTAATTTTTGATTTTTTCGCTTATTTTCGTCTCAATTGGAGGCATTTTTTGTTGCAAAAGGATTAGCTTGATTTTTGAGATATATGGATGAATAGTGATCGTTAGTCGACTGCAAAAGGACCTTTAAACTTACTTGCACCGTCGAAAGTCGTGCACATCCGTAAGTATATCTCATTCAAATATTAGCATTTCCCGATCCAAGCTGGGATTTCCTTCGCTGCTTTGTAAGTAGCTTTTACTAATTTTATTTTAAATAAATATATCATTCTATATATATATATATATATATATATATATATATATATATATATATATATATATATATATATATATATATATATATATATATATATATATATATATATATATATATATATATATATATATATATATATATATATATACTAGCTGACCCGGCAAACGTTGTTTTGCCATATAAATAATTTTTAAGTAATTTCTAGTGTAGACAAAAAATAGCTTACTTATTGTAAGTGTGTAAGAATGTGGTATATGCGTGAAATAGGCATGGAGCACTGTGAACGATGAGGGAATATAAAAATAACAAAAGGCAAACATTATGTTTAAGTTATTATAATTTATTCCATAAAATTATATATCATTAATTAAACAATTACGACAGTAACACTAACAAACAATATCAATCTCTTAATGCTATAGCGTGAACAATATTTTTTGTTAGTCCATCTTTAGCTAACACAAACAAACTGGATGGTTTACCCACTCGAGAGCATGCCACGTATAATTGTCCGTGTGAAAAACATGGTGTTCTCAAATCTAAGCCACAAATAGACATCGTTTGACCTTGGGATTTGTTGATTGTCATTGCAAATGCCAATCTAATCGGAAACTGAATACGTTTGAATTGAATTGGCACATCTGTAGGTATAATAGGAATCCGTGGTATTAATATATTTTCACCTCGGAACTTGCCATTTAAAATGCTGGCTTCGATCACGTTTTTCATTAATTTTTGAATGACTAATCGCGTACCGTTGCACAGCCGGGGCGGGTTAAAATTACGAAGCAAGATAATCGCAGATCCAACCTTTAATTGTAAATTATGCGGTGGGATGCCTGGCAAATCCAGTGAGTTCAAAAACTCTGTGGGAAAATTTACTGCTTCGCTGTCGTCGCAAACTGTATCAATAGATTTATATGATACCAAGTTCCCTGGTTACAACATTTGTATCTTCAGATTTAAATTGTCAACGTCTACATTTTTTGCCGCTAAAATTGCTCTTTCTGCAAGCCACTCATGATTTATGTACTGTGTGTACATCGGGAAATATTTGTTCAATGAGAGTATCTTGCGAATCAGCGATTGTGCAGAAATCGGTCGGTAATTTTACGTATCCAGTTTCATCTATAGCAACTTTTCCATCACCGATATCTAAGAGTTGTTTTGAAAATGTTTCAGCGGATGGATCTTGAAGCATTTGAACGCGCATATTTACTTTCAGCTGTACTTTTTCAACATTACGCCACAATGGAGATGATTTTTAGCAAGCGTTGATCTCATCAGCGTATGTTGAACGTGGAATGACTGGAAGTGTTTGCCTGAAATCACCTGAAAGGACCAACAGAGTTCCGCCAAATAGTTTGTCGTTGTTTTTAATATCTTTCAATGTCCTGTTCAACGCCTCAAGCGAATGTTTGTGTGCCATAGTACATTCATCCCAGATGATAATTTTACACTGTTTCAGCACGGTGGCCATGGACGATTGTTTCTTAATGTTGCATACTGCGTCAGGGTTATTCTGAATATTTAGTGGCAGCTTAAATACTGAATGAGCTGTTCTGCCTCCATCCAATAAAGTTGCTGCAATGCCCGATGATGCCACGGCCAACGCGATGCCATTATTTGATCGTATTTCAGCAAGAATTAGCGAAATAACGAATGTTTTGCCAGTTCCACCCGGTGCATCCAAAAAGAAGAACCCACCTTGTCCAGCTGAAACTGCGAGCATAATGCGATCATAAATGGTTCTTTGTTCCTCATTCATTAGTGGGACATTGCGGGCAACAATCGCTGCCATTTCTACAGTGCTGTACTGCAGTTCACGATTCATTTCAGTATTCATTAAATCAGATGCAGTTCGATTTGGCGTACTTCATTGCGTTCAGCTTGTGTATCTTCTGACTCTTCTTGACGCAATTGCGCGATTCTGACACGTGCATCAGTATTTTGTTGCTGGATTTGTTCTTCGGTTCTTTCGGATCTTCTATTTCCCAAGCTTCGAGATTTACTTGTATTACGGCTCAAATCAGTCCCTTTGCGTTTTCTTGGCATTGCTCACTGTACAAAACACACATAAATAGAATTAATTAAATTACTTAATGATGAAAAATGTTAAAGGTATAATTAGGGCCAGGATTTTTGCCGCAGTTTTGAAATGATTAGTTTGAATTTATGAAATTATAGCAAAAATATAAATTTTATGAAAAAAATTTTTAGACAAAAGTTGTAAAAAATTAAATTTCACAAAAAAAAATTCTCTTATAATTTTCTCATACAACCAATATTTCCATCGATATTTCAAAAAAAAGATTCATAATGATTGATTCAAATTTTTGGAAACTATGAAAATCTTAATTGTTAAATGACATTTTTTTAATAAAATAAAATTAAAATTACATTTTTATAAGATCAAATATATTTGCCGTAATGTCAAAAACTTAAGAGCATTAATTGTAAAATATTAAAATGAAATCACGGCAAGAATCTTGGCCCTAGTTATAATGTATTTAATATTTGGTACACACACTCATTTACATATTCATGTAAACATTAGACTGTTTTACAAAAGCGAAAAATTTTATTTTTCATAATCATATCGAAAATATATGGTTAGAAATGGTAAAAAAAATTAATACAAAAAAAAGTTTGCCCAATTTTAATAAAAATTAAATTCCACCGAATCTTTTTTGACCGTTTCCAACAACATTTTCGATATAAATAAAAAAAAGTATACTTACAACACAAAAGCCGTTGTTGGTGGAAGCTCGTGCCACGTGTTGAGTACTTTTGAGGTTATGAAAATCACTTGATTAACTAATCGTGCAAAATACACTCTAAATTGATAATTTTATTATTATTAATAAAATAGGAATGATTAATAGGTAATATGAGAGTTACACTGAGATAGCAAAATAATAATTGTCAACGTTACTACTACACTTGATGCATAAACAATAATGATGGCCGACAACTGTGTAGGGAGTGAGAGAAGTCTTATTGTGTTAGAGAAACAGGAGACCGGCTTCGTTCTCATCCCTACTCCGTGCTGTTTACTGGGTCAGAAGTGACACCTGTAGACAACTGGCGGGGATAACTAATTAAATGACGATTGATCAGTTATCGACCGGGGATGAAAAATGATTAAATTACTAAAATGGCTATTAAAAAATAGGGGTTGGTGATAAAAGGGTAAAAATTTAGGGTTGTATGTATTTTTTAATGCGACATAATAGAAAAATAAAGAAATTAAAAAAATGACTAAAAATTAAAGAAAAATGTTAAGGGTGGACAACCCTTACCACTAAGGGGTATAAAAAATAGATGTTGGCCGATTCTCAGACCTACTCAATATGCTCACAAAATTTCATGAGAATCGGTCAAGCCGTTTCGGAGGAGTACGGGAACGAACATTGTGACACGAGAATTTTATATATAAGATATATATATATATATATATATATATATATCTTAATATATATAAATTACGTGTCACGTTGTTTGTCCGCGATGGACTCCTAAACTACTTAACCGATTTGAATCAAATTTGCACACAATGTGCAGTTTGATCCAACTTGAAAGATAGGATAGCTTAGGTCTTAATTTATAGTCGCGATATTATTTTATTGCAATATCTATTATTTGACATTCGCAATTATCTGTTAGTTCCAAACGATTTTAACAGATGGCGTTATCTATTGAGTAATCCATAGATGGCGCTGCTATGTTAAACCTACAAACGTCATAGTCGGCCAAGCGTTATTCTAAATTCAAAATATTGTGAAGGTAATACAGTGAAATTATTCCTGCTTTTTAATTATTTGTGCTTCATTGTTCAAAACTCTTTAATTAAAATATATACATGTAAGTATTATCACATAGTTATAAAAGTGGAATAACTGCAGTATAGGAACCTCTCTCCAATTTTTTTCATTTTAATGCTAAATCTGGAAGAAAATTGTGTCGGTCGCTATAAATAAGCGAGATATAGGCATTCAAAGTTTAAATTTTAAAAACAGGCCGAAATAATATAATATAAAAATGGATGTTGGTATATCTGTATGCCCGTCTGTCCGAGTTTAATAGAATCCGAAACCATTTGAGCGATCACCATGAAAGTTGGCATATATATGTATTTTTTCATGGTTAAGGTTTTTATATATATCCGCTTTGTTGCAACTTTCAACTAGACGGCGCTGCAGCACACCAACTTCTATACTGCTCAACCGATCGCCAAGAAAATTGGTATACATTGGTATTTGAGAAAAGATATAACACGGGCAACGCCGGGTAATACCACTCGTATATATATATATATATATATATATATATATATATATATATATATATATATATATATATATATATATATATATATATAGGGCTGGGGATGAAAGAAGGCGATTAGAGGAACTTATCGCAGCTTATCTTCCATTCGACCACTGGCATGACCGTTTTCTCCAGAGTTTGGGATTGGATAAATTGGTCCAAACGGATTGTTTCGGATTTTGGCACTAAGACTTTTCTCCGAAAGTCGTAATAATATTCCGTATTCACCGTATTCTCCACTTTCTAGCCACTTATTTATTAATTTTTTTTATTTGGGTTAAGGGATATACTCTATTTGGGATTGGATATGTTGTTCCCAGCGGATTGTTTTAGTTTTTGGCACCAAGACGTGTCTCCGAAAGTCGTAATAATATGCCGTATCTACAGTATCCTCCACTTTCTAGCCACTTAATGATTCCGTCTTTTATATGGGTTAAGGTATATTCTATTTGGGATTGGATATGTTGTTCCCAGCGGATTGTTTAAGATTTTGACACCAAGTCGTAATAATATGCCGTATCCACTGTATCCTCCACTTTCCAGCCACTTATTTATTCCGTCTTTTATTTGGGTTAAGGGACATACTCTATTTGGGATGGGATATGTTTTTCCCAGCAGATTGATTTTGGATTTTGGAACCATGACTTGTTTCCAAAAGTCGTAATAATATGCCGTATCCACCGTATCCTTCACTTTCTAGTCACTTATTTATAGCGTCTTTTATTTGGGATACGGGATATACTCTATTTGGGATTGGATATGTTGTTCCCAGCGGATTATTTTGGATTTTGGCACCAATACTTGTCTCCAAAAGTCGTAATAATATGCCGTATCCACAGTATCATCCACTTTCTAGCCACTTAATGATACTGACTTGTATATGGGTTAAGGCATATACTCTATTTGGGATTGGATATGTTGCTTTCAGCGGATTGTTTTTAATTTTGGCACCAAGCCAGCTCTGATAGTCATAATAATATGCCATATCCTTCGTATCATCTACTTTCTAACCTCTTATTAATTCCGCCTTTTAATTGGGTTATAGAATATACCCTATACATGAATGCCGACGCTACAAAGCGAAGAGGAAGTTGTTCATGTGCTGTGTTTATCATGTCCTGTAATTATACCTTAAAATTTTGTGCGCAATTAAAATTCCACGGTGTATAGAAATAATTAAGGCGGAGAATTTCGAACTTTTACTCGAACACATTCATTGGTGAATAAGTTACATTACCCAATTATGGCACCATTTTATTTTTCTCAATATTCCACACAATAATTTAGCGGATGCTTTATATTATAAATGTATAGCTTCACATATATAAGTGAATTCAATGAAAAATATATGAAAGGTAATATAAATTATCTTTCTGAAATCGAAATGTTGAGCCTCAGGCAGAGTAATGGCCTATTACAAAAACCGCAGCAATGAAAAAGCTATCAGTCTGAAATTTACAAATATATTACAGGTATTCTGGGGTTTTCCGCTGAAATTTATTGCCCATCGCAGAAATATTTTCTTTTGATGCTAACAATATTTGCGTTTCAATTTGTAAGATTGAATTTCCTGTTCCGCCAAAGCAATCGTGTCCGCGATTTTTTTCTCTGTGAGAACTGAGAGACGCCTGGGCAAAGCTTTTGATGCGAGAAATATTTTATTATTTCTTTCAAGATTACCTATACAGTGGATATTATGGTTGAATTTGATGGCTGTTGTTTGAAATAGTACAATAGACAGTCATATCATACGAATGTAATTATACTTCGCCAATCACTTGTGATTGTTAGTTATGCCCAACGTGTTTTTTTTATATGCCGAATATTTACAGGATGAGTTTTTAATTAGTGACATTCTTGTAGTGGGTGAATCAGTATGACGAACTAAGCAACTTTTGATACAAGCTTTTGGAATAAAAACAAAAAAAAAATTGAGAATTAAAAAAATATATATATATTATGAAAAATAGTTTAAAAAGTTGTGAGCACGACGCGCTAAATGGCGGTAGGTAAAATATCGCTAATTCTATTGGCGAAATTTTACCTACCGCTAGATGGGGCAACGCGCTCAACGCTTTTCAAACTTGTTTTCAATAGATTAAATTTAAAAATTTGACTAAAAAAAACTTTTTTTAAATTATTATTATTATTATTATTATTCTTTAAATCAAATGATTAATTTGTCGTACTGAATCACCCACTACAAGGATGTCACTAATTAAAAACTCACTCTGTATACATACACATCTAGAGTGCTCGCTGCCTAGCAACCAGTCCTGGCACATAATTGGGCAGCAGCAGTAGGTACATATAATAATTTGCTAATGGTAAAAAGAAAAAAAGAAAGAAAAATACCTTCATTGTACTAAAAACACTAACGATGATAAAGAAAACCAAAATTCTATTTTTAATAAGTTCAATCGGCGGGTTAATCGCTTCACGATTTCTTACAGCCAACCAATGATCATATCGGCCGTGTTATTTTTTTTAGTATTATGACTAAACTTTATGCATTGCAAATGCGTTGCAAATGCGATAATTAATTATATAAATAAATAAATAATAGTATACTTATGTTCCCAGAATATTCCAATTTAGATTAGATTTAATGCGACTAGTATTATTGTAAAAATCATAACACTATCTCATATGTGCTTTTTTCATATTTCTAATATGAAAATAGGGTAAGTAATTTTTGCGTTTTGCATCATTTTATTGTTAGTTTTAATGTGAATTTTTTAACTGGGTCCTTTTTTAACCGACTTACAAAAAAAGAAGGTGGTTATCAATTCGGTTGTATCTTTTTTTAAAAATTCATTTTTATCGTTTGTTAATCTGCCATTTATGAACCGATTTCAAAAATTCATTTTTCATTTGAAGGATATACTTGCAGATTGGTCCTATTTCTATCAAAATCTTGTTTTGATGATGGAATCCATGAGGAATTGAGAGAACTCCTCAAATATTATTATATAAGGTTGAAAATGTACATGTTAATTCAGTTCCGATGACAATGTATTTATTTTTATGGTAAAACATGACCTGATCCTACACCCTGGGTTGGCTCCCGACGAGGGGACTTCTCAACGGTCAACAGCAGACACGAAATGTTGTATACTCATTCAGTTATTACCATGAAATGGCTGCTGCACCCAGGGTTGTCTCCCGACGAGGGGACTCCTTTACGGTCAAGAGCACAGACGCGAAATTTTGTATACGCATTAAATTACGACAGCCCGTTCTAAGTTTCACCAAGATAAGACTGCGGCACCCAAGGTTGGCATTGGCTTCCCACGAGGGAAATTCAAACGGTCAACAGCACAGACACAACATTTTGTATACGCATTTATTTATGATAGCCCCTTCTAAGTATCACCACAACATGGCTGCTGCACTTATAAAAAAAAATGGAGTCGGTTTTTGTTTTTTTTCTTAAATTGTGTGTATTATATTTATTACATTAATAAAAGTTTCGATCCACTAGGCAGAAAATATGTAATAAGTCAATTTTTATATAATTTTTTTTCAACGTATGATTTTATTGCAATATGAATATATGAAAATATGAAATATAAAGGCCGAGGCGTGGTAGACAAAAGAGTGACGAGCGTGAGGCGAATCGTGAATTATTTTGTCGCACTAATATTGATTGGCGTTGTCATGCGCATGTTAATCCTATACATGTTGGCGAATGGCGTCACCTCAATACACGTTTTTTCATAATTTTTAATCTATGTATCATAGCAGTTTGGCAGGATTTCATCCATATTTGAGACACTATTGTAAATAAATTATTTTGATTAAAAACAAAATCAATATATAATATTAGTATATAATAACATTATAATAGTATATACAACTTCAAAACAATAATAGTATATAATACACTCTTCTCCAGGAATTGTATAGGTAAAATTCCACAGAAAGTAACCGATAAAGAAAGCCAGTGACTACCTTTTTTTAAAACTGGTACTACATATTATTGTTAAAATAAAATTTTAAGCAGGATATGTAATAAACAATGTATGTATACTGAGAAACGCCATGCATGAACAAACGAAACACTTTACGAAACAAATATAGGAAATACGTCAAAAAGCTATAATTATAGTATTTTTAAACACTATTTGTTTAGCCTGTTACGCAACTTATTGACGCAATGCAATTGAGTCACCACATTAATTTTTAATATTATCCAAACGGATAGAATTGTCAAAAAACTATATTATAAGAGGCTCACGAGCGAAATATAAGGTCGTGCACTCCAATTTTGATGATAAATAGCACCATTTTCGGTCATAAAAGTCAAGACAAACTTCCACAATATTATTTGAGTTAAAATATTGAAGAATATATCCACTAATTTTCAGTTATAAATATGGTAGTATTTAATTTCGAAAAATATTTGTATTTTGTACCCGGTGACCAAGGGGTTGCGTCGATCCTCTACACAAAAATGTAGAGAACATAACCACCCTCTACACAGCAGTGCACTTTTCTTTAGTAAAGACAGAACAATTTCTTTGAACAACTTTATGACCATGGATATGAAGGCAACATCGCTTTATGTGGAAACGATATGAAAAACCATCATATACCCGTCATCATGGTGGGCTCTTTGGCAAGTTAAAAGATTCTTCAGGAATTATATTGTAAATGTGAATAACTGCCCCATAAAGGAGGACCATATTTTTAAGTATAATAAAGGAGGACCCTATTTTTAAGTATATTTCCGGTATTTACACTATGGCCATCTCTTACTTTTGTGAACTGCGTTATGTTTTTGCGAATATCTTCTTTATATAGAAAAATATGCGTAGGTACTTATGTTTGTGATCGCAAAACTCGAAATGTATTTTGACACAACGTTGCGTTTGAATACGCGCGACTAAAGTCTTCCCGCACCGTTGAAATCTTGGGTGCGATATCGGTGCGTTTCACATTCATTTCATATATGACTCAGCCACAGCGAATCATAGCCGGATTTAGCTAGATATACACAAACAATCAGTCTGCATAGGTTTTTGCTCCCAAAACTCGAAAAGTAGTCGGTCGATTGAATTGGAATTGTTGGATTGTTGAATTGGATTGTTGCGTTCGAATATGCGCGAATTTTTACAATAAAATGCACAGCGAAGTGTGGCCGGGTTTATCTAAAACATTATATTTGGGGAAATAAATTGAGAAGAGGCTGTGAGACATATAAACAAACTACAGGCTAATGTTTAATTAATCCAAGAAGCCCCGAAGGACTTTTTCGCAAAGCTAAAGATATCAGGCAGGTATAAGCAAAAACAGTCTTTCTTAACTACCTAAAAAGTAAAGATATTCACCTTAAAACTGAGCCTAATATTGCAACGAGGAGCGCCACAACCTGTAAACACATTGCACAGAAAACCCGAACATTCTTCGCCCAAAGACACTTTGGCTTTATAGGGCTCAAAATTCATAACAATCTAAAAGAATCTATAAAAACATGCCGAAATATTAAGTCAATCCAATTAAAAATTTAAATTACACAACATTTACTTCAACTTGGTATAAATGGGGTGAAAAAGGTAATAAGTCATATTTTAAAATAAAGGTCTGCATTATTATTATTGTCATACATTGCAATACATTTACACTATTGATATTATTTATTTATTTGTTTTATAAACTTCATATTACGACATTTTATATTAATTTTTGTATCATGATCATGATCATTAATTTAAATTCACTTATCTGTTTTTATATTTTATAATATTTTGTATGTCTCATCTTAATATTATGTGCATATGAATAAACATTTGCCATACATAGAGTCTTTCTTGGTACGGGATATGGCCTAGTTACTATTTAGGCAGGTTCTGAAATTAATACAATTGAAATTTTATATTTTTGAATGAATAAAATTATTATTATTAATGTTAAACATTCATTTCTAAAGCTAAGCATAACAGATAATAAATCCACGATATAGTGGCTCTGAAGAGCCTCAACAAGGCAATAATGCCGCTCGGCCCGAAGGCTTATTTCATATTCAGATCCATCGCCGTATGATTGAGGATAGAGCGTAGAGTCGGGGAGGCGGCGTCGGCCGCAATACGAGAGCGGCGACACATCCAAAGGCAGGGCGGGCGTCGCGCTATTCACGGGCGGGCGCAGGTTATACGATAATACGTAGGGGTTAAGCACACACGGATCTCAATCTCGTGTTTGTGCAGCACTTCGGCGGGGACGGATTTGAGAGGGCTGGCGGCGTACGTGCCTATGAATGGGCCCCGTCACGTCGCCTCGCGGCCCTTATTAACTTGTCCCGCGCTATTGAGACCTCTCGCACTTGCGCGAGTGGCGTCAATGTCTGTTTTCAGACCGTTACCTCCTCGTCGAGGGGCGATCCTCCAATTTCCGCTTTAATTTAACCCCGCACGAGAGCCCGTCATACTTTATTACCTAACATACATGCGCCGCGATTATCTCGGGATATGAAAATATTTTTTGCACGTATAAACATACGAAATTCGGTGGTTAAGTTTGAATTGTAACCATTATTAACTTGAGTAAATACAAATATTTTAGGAGTTTATTTCTTAACAATTAATTTCATCTAAAGCCCCCGGTACGGTGATTTAATGGGTAGTAAAATATAGCATTACCAAAAAGCGTCATATTTTTATAAATGAATTAATATTAGCGCCATATAAGCAAAATATTTCAAAATTAAACAACTTTTCGTAATAAAGTAATATACGTTCAATCAAACAATGAATCAATCAATCAATCAATCGATCAATCACTCAGTTAATCAATCAATCAATCAATCAAGCAAGCAATCAAGCAGCTTTATATGAATAAAAGTGTATAAATGCTTTCAGTATTTTGAGACATGCGTTTATTTACCCACTTTGCCTATTGTACAATAACAATAGAACTTAGGGTAAACTCCAATCGCGGGTCGGAGCGGACACGCATTTTTTGTACCTATTTTACCTACATATTATGTAGGTAGGTGTTTGCTTCCACTTCCATTTTATAATAACGGAGATTGAATTGTGTTATTCTGATCTTATTGATTGATCTATTGCTTGATGATTATCACTATTCTGATGACCGACGTGATCAGAATAGTGATAGTTGATGTCAATTCATCAGATATTTTCCTGTACACGTAACGCTTACTAGATTAGTATTATCTATCAGTGTCGTCATCTGTCGGTCGATATTATAATTATTTAGAATTTCATGGTAATGGCATTAATTTTAAATCACAAATATTGCTATTTCTTACACGACTGCCCAACAAAAACAGGAGTGTAGTGTGTTCAGTGTTTACCTATGGCTGTTTTCAGTTTCTTTATTCCACAATAATTTCTAAACGCTCAAACCGATTTGGAAGTATGTGATATTGTTAAAATTGCTATTTTATCCCGAGTATCATATCTTAACATCAAATATCAAGTAAATAGTTTTATAAATGTCCAAATCTCCTAATGTCAAAAAATAAACATAAATATATCGTATTTATCGTCAAATAAAAGGTCTTATTAAAAACATTAAAAGATGTATGTGTTTCTATATGATATACATAAACCAAAAATATTTCATAAAAAACTCTAATAATAATAATTATAAATTCAGTAGTTAACATTTTGTAACAGCAGTCATGGTTTTGGTTTCTTTTAATATTATATTTACTTTTGTGTATTTTCTGTACGGCGCCAACGTACCACGTTACGAGTCTGCATAAGAATCGTCGAAATACTATGAACACAGAAGAAAATCTCATTTAGCTTTTCCCTCGTTCTCTTATGTAGTTCCCTCGCTGCTGCGCGTTACAATAGCCCGCTGCTTTCTACCTGGCTAGCAGTATTACAAATGATTAAAGTTGGAATTAGTATTTGAGAATCGGGTATATCTGCGCGACAGACCGAGAGTATACTATTTAATCGCTGGCGCGATGTTTCAAATTAACCCAATGGCGAAACTAAGCCGCCCCTTCACGGATTCGCTTCAATTAGAGTGTAACTTTGATTAATTTAAACTTAACTTGACCCGCCGCTCTCTGCAGCACTTGGGCGTGTAGTAGAGAGTCGAGCGTGAGCAACATATATAGAGAGGGCTGACCTAAGCTCAGCCACCACTTAATTAGATCTAGTTTATAATGTATGATGCAAACGACATGGCCAATTTCGTTGAGCTTGTCCTTCCTGTATTTGAACTTGTGGATATCATTAGAAGGACAGTTAGTTATTTATTTAACCTATCGAATTAATTAGTAATGTATTTCACAAGTATTTTATTTGTAATGTATTTCACAAGTATGTATTTCATATATAAGGAATAAATAAATAACACGACTTCCGTTACAAAAACTGACCTACTATTTATAATTATATTTTTTATGTTTTTTATAAAATATTTGTGGTATATGTATTTATTCATATGGATACATATATATCTTAGGAATGTACACAATCAGACATTTTATTCGACACTTAACACGATATATATTTTTTAAATTTATTGATATTTATAGTTTCGGACATTTAGACAACTATTTACTTGATATCTTTTACAGTTAAGGTACCCTTTAACACTCGGGATGACATAAAGGTTCTAACAATACTATACACTTCTAAATTGGTTAAAGCGTTTAGAAGTTATAGTGAGATAGAGAAACGGAAACCATACATAGATGAACCCTGAACACATTACACTCCTTTTTTGTTTGGGAGTCGTATAAAAAAAACACTTCAGGAATTACATATTATAATCAATGTTAAATAATATTTAATCGCTATTTATCGCTGCCCTATTAATATTAGCGGATTAACCGATTTCGAGGCCGTTAGCTTATCGAAACCCCGCGGCTTCCTTTGCATTTTTCGGGTCTCCTTTAGGCTGTCAAACATTCTGACGACGATATAGTGTAGAATAGACGTGTATATAAGAAAAAAACTATCACACCGGCAAAGTCTGCTGTTAAACATTATATATAAACAAAATACGATCGCACAAGCTGGCAGCTGCAAACTGTAGATAAATTATCGATAATATACTATTAGTCGGATCAAAACGTTTAATAATCTTTTTCTTCTTAGAATGTCAATGCAATGATTTGAATTATATCTATTAGAAACAATTTAAAAATATATGATTTTTATTATCCCTTATCGCGTTACCGCTAAACGGTGGACCATAGGTCGGTGCCTACTTGGTCTATCGGATAATCCGGCACTGTCCAGTAACATGACGTTGTCGCCATTCGGCGATGCGATGCCAGCTGCAGATATTCCTTTATATCCTACTCTCCCTGACTCGAAAGTTTCGGAAAATATAGTGCATTCTCAGGTATTAAAATCATTTCCTAGATTCAATCCCTTTTATCCCTGTCAGTCCGGTGTCCGTCGTAGCCATATCACTACCTACCCTCTTCTCAAACACTTTTCAGCACACATTTTCATTATAACTTATTCTTTGATCGGGCTGAGTGATATCTAAACCGAAACCCTTGTGTGAACCCTCTTATGCTCGATGACGTAAGCATACAAACACGCAAGTTCAATACGCTTAACAATGGGATCTATTTTTAGAATACACAAGCCACTTCGCCCCGCAACCCTAGATCCACGAGGTATGTTGAATATTAGCGGACAACAAAGCGTTTCATCGAACTTTAGTATTAGAGCCTTTTTAAAAGCGTTTATTCTCTTTTTTATATGGTGGGCGTCAAAGTGTATAGAGTGTCAAGACGTAGAAATTATTCAAAATCTCGAGGTTGTTTTTTACGATCATAATATTTAACCACACACTTAGTTGCTCGAAAGTACAAAAAAAAAGTTTCTTTGATACAAGGATCTCAATATTCAATAATCATTAGTGATCCTATATAAAATGAATCGCTAAATGCAGAAAGGAAACTTTTTGACTTTTTTAAACTTTACAGGAGAGCCAAAAAACTGATTATATCTGGTACCTTGAATCCTACAATGCTGAAAAAAATCATGTATCTCCTCATTTATTTATGTTATTGAATAATAAAAATAGACACAACAAAATTATAATTTATAATCAGTTAAAAACATAATAATAATTTTAAAATGTGCCCTATCTGAATAAAAAAAAGGAAATGTTAATGTAGCTAATAATGTTGATTACCCTAATAATAAAACCAATATTTTAATTCAAAACACATGTATTTCTAAAATCAAGCAGATTGATATGAAACATAATAATATGTATTTCTATGGATTGCCATGCCGTTTGTTGTAAAAAGGGCACATATGGCCAAAATGTGACCTTTCTGCACCACACGAAAAATCAAAGTCCCCATAAAATGTACGAAGAGCAATCGAATACGTGCCGTTTTCACTCAGAAGATGTGTTTAGGTGCATAGATCATCAATCCAACAAAAAACATTTTCACCAAAAAGTCAAAAAGTGCCCTTTCTGCATTTAGCGATTCAAATATGGAGTGTTAAATTATGTACTGTGTATTAAACCCAACCTCACCCATGGTTCGACTGTATCATACATTATTCTTATTTCATGCATACATTATACTAATGCTCATTTCTCACATAACATACCTCTTTTGGGTTACTGACTTTGTAAGACCGAAGAGCCATGAATCTAATTATCAACCTAACATGTCTGAATAGCGCGAAGCGCCCGCCTGCACGCTCCTGTATCAATATGTCAAGTAGACACTAATTTGCATCACCAACCCGTGAATCAATTATATTATACTAGATACCTCCAAAATATTAGGTAAAATGACGCAACATTGAAGTAGGTAAAAGCTTTTTACTATAATTACAGTGCTGCGCGAATTGCGAATAACTATCATCTCCGTCCGAGTTGAGACAGTGACTTCGTTCCGCTCGGTCTATCATCCCGAACCATCTTACAGTTCCACATATTTTCAAGCAGTGTCTTTGTGGGATGCTCTTATGATTCTTCAGATACTTTAGGATTTCTTAGCGAAGACAATATTTACGAAGCGGCACTGGATCATGTCATGAGCGAGTCTCGCTCCCCTATAGAGTAACACATTTTTACAATATTGCTATCAGATATGTCAAATATCTATATTCACTGCTGACCACAGGGCGCCGAATGACCAAATATTTAATTATTGGTGGCAAATAATTTTATGTGAAGACAGCGCTAACAGCATGTCAGAGAAGAATGCCAACAAATTTTCCCTTCCTTACTGCTGTATGAGTATATAATTTAATTTCGATTATTAGTCTCCATTTCTTTAGTCGATCATTATTATTAGCTTGTTATAATTATTATAGGTTATAATTATAACAGACAATAACATACGATCATTTATAATTTAAAATGCATTTTTTCTTAGTTTGGGATACCTACTAAGTATACTTTTTCTTATGCTGTTTCAGATTTCGCTAGAGAACGCACAAAATACCCAACTTTGTGTTCGGTTTTGGCCGACAAAATAATAAGGGTCTGACATAAATAATCTTCGTTAGCTGGTAACCCACAGCATAAATGCACAGAACCATAATTAACAAAAATAGGAATACTCATAATAATATGCCCACACATGTGTCTCAAAAAGAAAATTAAACACCAAAAGGCCGACTTATCAAATTTCTTATGCGAATCAAAAGATCAGGTGGCATTAGATCTAATCGCGGATCGTAATGCTACAGAATCAGGAACGTATTAAAATACACATTTTAATTATCTAAATAAAATCTGGAATACATCGGGGCATATCAATTCGTCCCGTCACTTAAAGAATAAAATTTAATCACCATAAAATGGCCAAAAAAGTTCCTTATAGCATAAATGCCCATCCATACAAGATTTAATGGCTATCCAAGAGCCAGATCTCATTAATTTTAATGGTGCTTTTTAAATGGTGACTGGATTTTAATGATACGCTGTGTATTGATACTCCACAAATTGGTTCAGCAATTGGTTTCATTCATTTTATTGCAAATACTAATCATAAAGTTGACGATAACCATTTTATATTGAAGATATCGATATGCAATTACTGAGAGATACTATTTAATATTTATGAAATCTCACGCTTGCACCATAATAGAAGAGGGAAAGCATCCCACTTTTATGGATAGTCGGCTTTCGTGTTATAAACTCCATTGTTTGATGATGATGTTGATGTAGGCACGACCTGGGGCTTGATTTTTTGATACGATAGAGAAAATGTCGCACACGAGATGACGTCATATCTCTGTAATTTCCGCATTCCACGTTCGAATTTCAGATGAAAAGCGATAGAAAACTACGTCATCGTGATATCATCTTGCATACGACACTTCCTCTATCGGTTCAAAAATCAAGCCCCCCGAGTGTGATTTTTGAGTCGTTAGAGAAAATGTCGTATACAAGATAACCTTATTCTCTATCATTTTTTATTTGAGATTCGACGTTGGAATGCAAAAGCGGTAGAAATATGACGTCATCTCCTATGCGATATTTTCTCTATCGAATCAAAAACCAAGACCCTGGTGTTTATTATGACTTGATTGGGGAATATGCATGAACGGAGATCGATTACGACGGTACGATCGAGTTCTGGAACAGAAGCTCGCTTCAGTCGAACAATTTCAATAGCAGCTACATTATTTTTTATTTCTTCATTTTCTTGGATGTTACCATAAGGGCAAAACTAGGGAGGGGCAAGGAAGTGTCCATATCATGTTATAAATAAAGTTTAATATATTTTTGACTACACTATTGAACATAACCACAAAGAACAGCCGTGCTCTTACATAAAAACATTTGCAAGATTATGTGACTTAATGTAAAGGAGTAATTAAGTTAAGTTAGGTAGATCCTTCCTCGTATGCCGAATCCCTTACAATACACAACATGCTGTCACTGCAAAATCGTAGATCCCTGATAGACCTCTCCTATCTTCATAAAATATTAAATAATTCAGTTGACTCAATATCGATCGTAGAGAAGATCAAATTAAGTGTTCCCTCACGTCAAACGCGATCACATAGATTATTCCACCTTCCCATCGTAAAAACTAATTCAGCACGCAATAGCTTCTTATATAGGACCTGCCACTCTTATAACACCAAATTTTCCGACGTCGATGTCTTTGCAACCTCTATTGGTGCATTTAAATCAGCTATTGTTGAAATACTAAAAACTTCTGATAAATTTTGAGTTAAATCTATTAAATTTTTATAAATATCACTTTCATCTCCGGTAAACCATGCATTTAATTTATATATGTGTGTGTGTGTGTATATGTATATATATATATATATATATATATATATATATATATATATATATATATATATATATATATATATATATATATATATATATATATATATATATATATATATATATATATATATATATATATATATATATATATATATATATATATATATATATATATATATATATATATATATATATATATATATATATATATATATATATATATATATATAAATTATTTTCAATAATATATAAAATTAGATTCATGAAAAGTTACTTATCTGGGGTCCTGGTGGACCAGAAACATTTAAACGATAGTTAATGTCCTCTTTAAATACTTAGGGCAGCGGCACCTGTTTCCGCAATTGATAACCTATGATGTTCTTAGTTATTGCAGCCGAATTACTGTATGCCCTTGGATGTAATACGTATAGGAGGATGGTTTCTGTAACAGAAATGGATGTTAGTAACTTATTTTAGAAGAAATTATATGATTGAGAATATTTCGACACTAGTCGTATTCATCTCTATGACATTTCTGATAGAACAATTTTTTCAAAATTTAAATTTTAAAAAAACTGAACATAGAGAAATGGGTTAATAATATTTTGCAATATCGTTATAAATGCACTATAACCGACCTTGAAAAACATTATTAATAATGATTTTTAAATGAAAAATATTAATAAGCTTTTAATGAATATGTCTGAACAAATATAATTACTGTATTAATTTTGCCTATTCAGACCGGGACCCTTGCAAGCGCCTAAAATATTTATAAAAGCCAACTCCCAAGATTTAACGTCTCTTTCTTTAGCGTTATCGCCAAGGCACTTAATAATTTTTACTTTAAAACAATTATCAAAAGTTAAATTGTGTGCCTTAGCATGCAATGCTATTGGAAGTTGACTTTCATTGCCTACGCTGGCCCTGTGATTATTTAACCTAATGCTAAGAGGTGTAGTTGTTTCCCCAATATAAAATGCATTGCAGGTCTGGCAAAGTAATTGATATACAATATTTTTTGAAATGCAACTACTATTAAAAGGAACTCTGTAACTGTTGGGAGTGTTAGGACTAGTAAAATAAATGCTTCGATCTAATAAAGGACATGTTTTACAACGTGATCGACCGCAAGGCTGTAGGCCCAAATTTTTGTTAGTACTCAGATAATTTCGATTATTTTTATTAAGTATTGATTTTAAATTAGGAGGTTTTCGAAATGATAAAATTGGTGGTATATCTAATAAACCTTTGGTTGATGGGTCGTTAGCTATAATAGGGAATAAATCTGCTAAAATTGGTCGCAGTTTCTCAGTGCCAGGAAAATAAGTAGTACTTAGAAAGATTTTATTTTGATTTAAATTTGACACCAATTTAGGTTTAGGTGAAAATTTTGTTTCGGAATTTATTATATTTTTATCTAACAAAGAGGCAGGATAATTTCTTTCTATTAGTGATTTTTTAAGATTAGAAAGGTACTTATCTAGATTTTCTTTATTATTAATTAAACGGTGTCCGCGAATGGACATTGAATATGGAATTGACTTTTTGGTATGAAACGGATGACAGCTATCGAAATGTAGGTATTGCTCTTTGTTTGTAGGTTTTATATGAATTGCAGTTTTAATGGTGCCTTCGGATAGAGTTAGATCAACGTCTAAGAATGTAATTTGATTTTCTGATATAGTGTATGTAAAATCTAACGGTCCGAAATTATTTAAATCTGTAAGGAAGTCAGTGAGTGTGTCATGTCCATGTGGCCAAAACAATATAATATCATCAATAAACCTATACCACATTAGTGGTTGTAAATTTTGAGTAAGAAGAAATTTATTTTCTAATAACCCCATGAAAAGATTCGCATAAGAAGGAGCCATTCTTGTTCCCATTGCTGTACCTTTAATTTGGAGATAAAATTCATCCTCAAAAGAAAAAGCATTCTTAGTGAGGACGAATTCAGCCAACTTACAAAGAAAATTTGTAGAAGGAATTTGGGGGCTGGGCCTTTGATTAAGGTAATGGGAAATCGCTTCTAAGCCTAAATCATGGGGAATATTAGTATAAAGAGAGACAGCGTCAATTGTAACAAGTAATAAGTTGTCAGTCTTAGGAATTGTGGTATTTTTTAGAATCTCGATGAAATGGTAACTATCTTTAATGTGTGACTTTAGATTTTTTACAAATGGCTGTAGAAAGTAATCGACAAAAGCTGAAATTCTTTCTGTGGGTGAGTTAAAACTAGCTACTATCGGTCTTCCTGGATTATTAGGTTTATGAATTTTTGGCAATAAGTAAAAATTTGGTGTTCTGATAGGGTTAGGAATTAAAGTGTTAATATCTTCATCTGATAATTTTTCAATGGTTTTTTGTTGTTCAATATATTTTTTTATTGTATTAGCAAAATTTTGATTCGGATCACTATATAATTTTTTATAGGAAGTTTCGTCTCTGAGTTGCCTCAAACCTTCAGCTACATAGTCTGTTTTATTAAGGATGACTGTAGTTGAACCTTTATCAGCTGGCAAAATGATGATATTGGTATCTTTGCTTAGATTGTTAAGAGCTGAAAGTTCATCAGATGTTAAGTTAGGTGTAGGTTTGAGGCTGTTTAAAAATGTTGGTTGTGTAACTTTGTTCATTAAAACTGTAATAAATATTTCTACAGGATGATTTTTTGGAAGAGAGGGTGGCTCTTTATTAGAATATTGTCGAAATTTTGCCAGTGCGTCATGTAATTTACTATTATTACCATTCTTGTCCCTTGAATGCCAAAACTCACGCCATCTCAAATTACGACAAAATTTTGCTATATCATTTCCAAAACTGAAATGGTCAACTTTGGGAGTTGGTGTGAAATTTAGCCCTTTAGATAAAACTGAATATTCATTATGGTTTATAATTTTTGAGGACAAGTTTTTTACGACAAGTCTATCGGTATTTATAGGAACCTGTGCAGCATTAGAATTTGTAACTGATGATATCAAATTTTCAATAATTGGGATTTCTAAAGGAACTTGTGTAGGTTCGGGATGCATATCTGCATGAGAATAATTGTTTATAAAATGACGATTAGCTGAGAATTTGTTTTGTGATGAATATAAGGGAATGTTTTCGTTATTGTTATAATTTGAAACAGGATTTGAATTATATCTTGTATAATTTTGTTGTGTAGAGTTGTTGATTTTGTGAAAAATTTGTAAATTATGAAACTTATTTTCGTGTTTTAGCCTAATATTGTTTAAATCAATTACAGAACTGCTAACTATTTCACTAGCATATATATAATGCATTGGAGAATACATTTCTATCAAATCAACATAATATATAAGAGACCTTAACCCTTGGAGTAAATGGGTATTTTCATGGGTGCATCTGTCTCTTTTGCAGGATTTTCGGCGACATCGACCTTAAAGTACTATAACTACGAAACTACTACACCAATCATAAAAGAACAACTGCAAAATGATTGCATTGAAATTTCGAATATAGAATATTGAAATATCATTTTGTAAAACAATTAGATAATTATGAATAAATATGAGAATGTCAAAGAAGTGGAAAAAACGCGGAACCAGATCTGGTCGTATCATACTCAACGGATAATTGTTTCAGAACCAGATTTGGTCGTATCATACTCAACGGGTTAAATGTTTATCTACCAAAACTTTGTATTCATTGTGTAAAACAAATGTAATCTCCATTGCATAATTAAACCTTAAAGTGTGGAAATTATATTGGATTTCTGGACTTATAGCTGAGAAAGGAAATTTAGGTATTAACCCTTTGGGACATATATGATTATTTAGACATTTTGACAGATATTCTACATGTCCTGTAAATTGTGATGCTTTACGAGAATGATAATTAACCTGATTTAACCAATAATTATATTCGTTCATAGTGATACATGTGATAGCAAAATAAGTAAGTAAAAAGTGTAAAATTGTTTATATTTTGATATTTTAAGTGTGTAAATTTTTTTAAATTATTTTCAATAATATATAAAATTAGATTCATGAAAAGTTACTTATCTGGGGTCCTGGTGGACCAGAAACATTTAAACGATAGTTAATGTCCTCTTTAAATACTTAGGGCAGCGGCACCTGTTTCCGCAATTGATAACCTATGATGTTCTTAGTTATTGCAGCCGAATTACTGTATGCCCTTGGATGTAATACGTATAGGAGGATGGTTTCTGTAACAGAAATGGATGTTAGTAACTTATTTTAGAAGAAATTATATGATTGAGAATATTTCGACACTAGTCGTATTCATCTCTATGACATTTCTGATAGAACAATTTTTTCAAAATTTAAATTTTAAAAAAACTGAACATAGAGAAATGGGTTAATAATATTTTGCAATATCGTTATAAATGCACTATAACCGACCTTGAAAAACATTATTAATAATGATTTTTAAATGAAAAATATTAATAAGCTTTTAATGAATATGTCTGAACAAATATAATTACTGTATTAATTTTGCCTATTCAGACCGGGACCCTTGCAAGCGCCTAAAATATTTATAAAAGCCAACTCCCAAGATTTAACGTCTCTTTCTTTAGCGTTATCGCCAAGGCACTTAATAATTTTTACTTTAAAACAATTATCAAAAGTTAAATTGTGTGCCTTAGCATGCAATGCTATTGGAAGTTGACTTTCATTGCCTACGCTGGCCCTGTGATTATTTAACCTAATGCTAAGAGGTGTAGTTGTTTCCCCAATATAAAATGCATTGCAGGTCTGGCAAAGTAATTGATATACAATATTTTTTGAAATGCAACTACTATTAAAAGGAACTCTGTAACTGTTGGGAGTGTTAGGACTAGTAAAATAAATGCTTCGATCTAATAAAGGACATGTTTTACAACGTGATCGACCGCAAGGCTGTAGGCCCAAATTTTTGTTAGTACTCAGATAATTTCGATTATTTTTATTAAGTATTGATTTTAAATTAGGAGGTTTTCGAAATGATAAAATTGGTGGTATATCTAATAAACCTTTGGTTGATGGGTCGTTAGCTATAATAGGGAATAAATCTGCTAAAATTGGTCGCAGTTTCTCAGTGCCAGGAAAATAAGTAGTACTTAGAAAGATTTTATTTTGATTTAAATTTGACACCAATTTAGGTTTAGGTGAAAATTTTGTTTCGGAATTTATTATATTTTTATCTAACAAAGAGGCAGGATAATTTCTTTCTATTAGTGATTTTTTAAGATTAGAAAGGTACTTATCTAGATTTTCTTTATTATTAATTAAACGGTGTCCGCGAATGGACATTGAATATGGAATTGACTTTTTGGTATGAAACGGATGACAGCTATCGAAATGTAGGTATTGCTGTTTGTTTGTAGGTTTTATATGAATTGCAGTTTTAATGGTGCCTTCGGATAGAGTTAGATCAACGTCTAAGAATGTAATTTGATTTTCTGATATAGTGTATGTAAAATCTAACGGTCCGAAATTATTTAAATCTGTAAGGAAGTCAGTGAGTGTGTCATGTCCATGTGGCCAAAACAATATAATATCATCAATAAACCTATACCACATTAGTGGTTGTAAATTTTGAGTAAGAAGAAATTTATTTTCTAATAACCCCATGAAAAGATTCGCATAAGAAGGAGCCATTCTTGTTCCCATTGCTGTACCTTTAATTTGGAGATAAAATTCATCCTCAAAAGAAAAAGCATTCTTAGTGAGGACGAATTCAGCCAACTTACAAAGAAAATTTGTAGAAGGAATTTGGGGGCTGGGCCTTTGATTAAGGTAATGGGAAATCGCTTCTAAGCCTAAATCATGGGGAATATTAGTATAAAGAGAGACAGCGTCAATTGTAACAAGTAATAAGTTGTCAGTCTTAGGAATTGTGGTATTTTTTAGAATCTCGATGAAATGGTAACTATCTTTAATGTGTGACTTTAGATTTTTTACAAATGGCTGTAGAAAGTAATCGACAAAAGCTGAAATTCTTTCTGTGGGTGAGTTAAAACTAGCTACTATCGGTCTTCCTGGATTATTAGGTTTATGAATTTTTGGCAATAAGTAAAAATTTGGTGTTCTGATAGGGTTAGGAATTAAAGTGTTAATATCTTCATCTGATAATTTTTCAATGGTTTTTTGTTGTTCAATATATTTTTTTATTGTATTAGCAAAATTTTGATTCGGATCACTATATAATTTTTTATAGGAAGTTTCGTCTCTGAGTTGCCTCAAACCTTCAGCTACATAGTCTGTTTTATTAAGGATGACTGTAGTTGAACCTTTATCAGCTGGCAAAATGATGATATTGGTATCTTTGCTTAGATTGTTAAGAGCTGAAAGTTCATCAGATGTTAAGTTAGGTGTAGGTTTGAGGCTGTTTAAAAATGTTGGTTGTGTAACTTTGTTCATTAAAACTGTAATAAATATTTCTACAGGATGATTTTTTGGAAGAGAGGGTGGCTCTTTATTAGAATATTGTCGAAATTTTGCCAGTGCGTCATGTAATTTACTATTATTACCATTTTTGTCCCTTGAATGCCAAAACTCACGCCATCTCAAATTACGACAAAATTTTGCTATATCATTTCCAAAACTGAAATGGTCAACTTTGGGAGTTGGTGTGAAATTTAGCCCTTTAGATAAAACTGAATATTCATTATGGTTTATAATTTTTGAGGACAAGTTTTTTACGACAAGTCTATCGGTATTTATAGGAACCTGTGCAGCATTAGAATTTGTAACTGATGATATCAAATTTTCAATAATTGGGATTTCTAAAGGAACTTGTGTAGGTTCGGGATGCATATCTGCATGAGAATAATTGTTTATAAAATGACGATTAGCTGAGAATTTGTTTTGTGATGAATATAAGGGAATGTTTTCGTTATTGTTATAATTTGAAACAGGATTTGAATTATATCTTGTATAATTTTGTTGTGTAGAGTTGTTGATTTTGTGAAAAATTTGTAAATTATGAAACTTATTTTCGTGTTTTAGCCTAATATTGTTTAAATCAATTACAGAACTGCTAACTATTTCACTAGCATATATATAATGCATTGGAGAATACATTTCTATCAAATCAACATAATATATAAGAGACCTTAAATGTTTATCTACCAAAACTTTGTATTCATTGTGTAAAACAAATGTAATCTCCATTGCATAATTAAACCTTAAAGTGTGGAAATTATATTGGATTTCTGGACTTATAGCTGAGAAAGGAAATTTAGGTATTAACCCTTTGGGACATATATGATTATTTAGACATTTTGACAGATATTCTACATGTCCTGTAAATTGTGATGCTTTACGAGAATGATAATTAACCTGATTTAACCAATAATTATATTCGTTCATAGTGATACATGTGATAGCAAAATAAGTAAGTAAAAAGTGTAAAATTGTTTATATTTTGATATTTTAAGTGTGTAAATTTTTTTAAATTATTTTCAATAATATATAAAATTAGATTCATGAAAAGTTACTTATCTGGGGTCCTGGTGGACCAGAAACATTTAAACGATAGTTAATGTCCTCTTTAAATACTTAGGGCAGCGGCACCTGTTTCCGCAATTGATAACCTATGATGTTCTTAGTTATTGCAGCCGAATTACTGTATGCCCTTGGATGTAATACGTATAGGAGGATGGTTTCTGTAACAGAAATGGATGTTAGTAACTTATTTTAGAAGAAATTATATGATTGAGAATATTTCGACACTAGTCGTATTCATCTCTATGACATTTCTGATAGAACAATTTTTTCAAAATTTAAATTTTAAAAAAACTGAACATAGAGAAATGGGTTAATAATATTTTGCAATATCGTTATAAATGCACTATAACCGACCTTGAAAAACATTATTAATAATGATTTTTAAATGAAAAATATTAATAAGCTTTTAATGAATATGTCTGAACAAATATAATTACTGTATTAATTTTGCCTATTCAGACCGGGACCCTTGCAAGCGCCTAAAATATTTATAAAAGCCAACTCCCAAGATTTAACGTCTCTTTCTTTAGCGTTATCGCCAAGGCACTTAATAATTTTTACTTTAAAACAATTATCAAAAGTTAAATTGTGTGCCTTAGCATGCAATGCTATTGGAAGTTGACTTTCATTGCCTACGCTGGCCCTGTGATTATTTAACCTAATGCTAAGAGGTGTAGTTGTTTCCCCAATATAAAATGCATTGCAGGTCTGGCAAAGTAATTGATATACAATATTTTTTGAAATGCAACTACTATTAAAAGGAACTCTGTAACTGTTGGGAGTGTTAGGACTAGTAAAATAAATGCTTCGATCTAATAAAGGACATGTTTTACAACGTGATCGACCGCAAGGCTGTAGGCCCAAATTTTTGTTAGTACTCAGATAATTTCGATTATTTTTATTAAGTATTGATTTTAAATTAGGAGGTTTTCGAAATGATAAAATTGGTGGTATATCTAATAAACCTTTGGTTGATGGGTCGTTAGCTATAATAGGGAATAAATCTGCTAAAATTGGTCGCAGTTTCTCAGTGCCAGGAAAATAAGTAGTACTTAGAAAGATTTTATTTTGATTTAAATTTGACACCAATTTAGGTTTAGGTGAAAATTTTGTTTCGGAATTTATTATATTTTTATCTAACAAAGAGGCAGGATAATTTCTTTCTATTAGTGATTTTTTAAGATTAGAAAGGTACTTATCTAGATTTTCTTTATTATTAATTAAACGGTGTCCGCGAATGGACATTGAATATGGAATTGACTTTTTGGTATGAAACGGATGACAGCTATCGAAATGTAGGTATTGCTGTTTGTTTGTAGGTTTTATATGAATTGCAGTTTTAATGGTGCCTTCGGATAGAGTTAGATCAACGTCTAAGAATGTAATTTGATTTTCTGATATAGTGTATGTAAAATCTAACGGTCCGAAATTATTTAAATCTGTAAGGAAGTCAGTGAGTGTGTCATGTCCATGTGGCCAAAACAATATAATATCATCAATAAACCTATACCACATTAGTGGTTGTAAATTTTGAGTAAGAAGAAATTTATTTTCTAATAACCCCATGAAAAGATTCGCATAAGAAGGAGCCATTCTTGTTCCCATTGCTGTACCTTTAATTTGGAGATAAAATTCATCCTCAAAAGAAAAAGCATTCTTAGTGAGGACGAATTCAGCCAACTTACAAAGAAAATTTGTAGAAGGAATTTGGGGGCTGGGCCTTTGATTAAGGTAATGGGAAATCGCTTCTAAGCCTAAATCATGGGGAATATTAGTATAAAGAGAGACAGCGTCAATTGTAACAAGTAATAAGTTGTCAGTCTTAGGAATTGTGGTATTTTTTAGAATCTCGATGAAATGGTAACTATCTTTAATGTGTGACTTTAGATTTTTTACAAATGGCTGTAGAAAGTAATCGACAAAAGCTGAAATTCTTTCTGTGGGTGAGTTAAAACTAGCTACTATCGGTCTTCCTGGATTATTAGGTTTATGAATTTTTGGCAATAAGTAAAAATTTGGTGTTCTGATAGGGTTAGGAATTAAAGTGTTAATATCTTCATCTGATAATTTTTCAATGGTTTTTTGTTGTTCAATATATTTTTTTATTGTATTAGCAAAATTTTGATTCGGATCACTATATAATTTTTTATAGGAAGTTTCGTCTCTGAGTTGCCTCAAACCTTCAGCTACATAGTCTGTTTTATTAAGGATGACTGTAGTTGAACCTTTATCAGCTGGCAAAATGATGATATTGGTATCTTTGCTTAGATTGTTAAGAGCTGAAAGTTCATCAGATGTTAAGTTAGGTGTAGGTTTGAGGCTGTTTAAAAATGTTGGTTGTGTAACTTTGTTCATTAAAACTGTAATAAATATTTCTACAGGATGATTTTTTGGAAGAGAGGGTGGCTCTTTATTAGAATATTGTCGAAATTTTGCCAGTGCGTCATGTAATTTACTATTATTACCATTTTTGTCCCTTGAATGCCAAAACTCACGCCATCTCAAATTACGACAAAATTTTGCTATATCATTTCCAAAACTGAAATGGTCAACTTTGGGAGTTGGTGTGAAATTTAGCCCTTTAGATAAAACTGAATATTCATTATGGTTTATAATTTTTGAGGACAAGTTTTTTACGACAAGTCTATCGGTATTTATAGGAACCTGTGCAGCATTAGAATTTGTAACTGATGATATCAAATTTTCAATAATTGGGATTTCTAAAGGAACTTGTGTAGGTTCGGGATGCATATCTGCATGAGAATAATTGTTTATAAAATGACGATTAGCTGAGAATTTGTTTTGTGATGAATATAAGGGAATGTTTTCGTTATTGTTATAATTTGAAACAGGATTTGAATTATATCTTGTATAATTTTGTTGTGTAGAGTTGTTGATTTTGTGAAAAATTTGTAAATTATGAAACTTATTTTCGTGTTTTAGCCTAATATTGTTTAAATCAATTACAGAACTGCTAACTATTTCACTAGCATATATATAATGCATTGGAGAATACATTTCTATCAAATCAACATAATATATAAGAGACCTTAAATGTTTATCTACCAAAACTTTGTATTCATTGTGTAAAACAAATGTAATCTCCATTGCATAATTAAACCTTAAAGTGTGGAAATTATATTGGATTTCTGGACTTATAGCTGAGAAAGGAAATTTAGGTATTAACCCTTTGGGACATATATGATTATTTAGACATTTTGACAGATATTCTACATGTCCTGTAAATTGTGATGCTTTACGAGAATGATAATTAACCTGATTTAACCAATAATTATATTCGTTCATAGTGATACATGTGATAGCAAAATAAGTAAGTAAAAAGTGTAAAATTGTTTATATTTTGATATTTTAAGTGTGTAAATTTTTTTAAATTATTTTCAATAATATATAAAATTAGATTCATGAAAAGTTACTTATCTGGGGTCCTGGTGGACCAGAAACATTTAAACGATAGTTAATGTCCTCTTTAAATACTTAGGGCAGCGGCACCTGTTTCCGCAATTGATAACCTATGATGTTCTTAGTTATTGCAGCCGAATTACTGTATGCCCTTGGATGTAATACGTATAGGAGGATGGTTTCTGTAACAGAAATGGATGTTAGTAACTTATTTTAGAAGAAATTATATGATTGAGAATATTTCGACACTAGTCGTATTCATCTCTATGACATTTCTGATAGAACAATTTTTTCAAAATTTAAATTTTAAAAAAACTGAACATAGAGAAATGGGTTAATAATATTTTGCAATATCGTTATAAATGCACTATAACCGACCTTGAAAAACATTATTAATAATGATTTTTAAATGAAAAATATTAATAAGCTTTTAATGAATATGTCTGAACAAATATAATTACTGTATTAATTTTGCCTATTCAGACCGGGACCCTTGCAAGCGCCTAAAATATTTATAAAAGCCAACTCCCAAGATTTAACGTCTCTTTCTTTAGCGTTATCGCCAAGGCACTTAATAATTTTTACTTTAAAACAATTATCAAAAGTTAAATTGTGTGCCTTAGCATGCAATGCTATTGGAAGTTGACTTTCATTGCCTACGCTGGCCCTGTGATTATTTAACCTAATGCTAAGAGGTGTAGTTGTTTCCCCAATATAAAATGCATTGCAGGTCTGGCAAAGTAATTGATATACAATATTTTTTGAAATGCAACTACTATTAAAAGGAACTCTGTAACTGTTGGGAGTGTTAGGACTAGTAAAATAAATGCTTCGATCTAATAAAGGACATGTTTTACAACGTGATCGACCGCAAGGCTGTAGGCCCAAATTTTTGTTAGTACTCAGATAATTTCGATTATTTTTATTAAGTATTGATTTTAAATTAGGAGGTTTTCGAAATGATAAAATTGGTGGTATATCTAATAAACCTTTGGTTGATGGGTCGTTAGCTATAATAGGGAATAAATCTGCTAAAATTGGTCGCAGTTTCTCAGTGCCAGGAAAATAAGTAGTACTTAGAAAGATTTTATTTTGATTTAAATTTGACACCAATTTAGGTTTAGGTGAAAATTTTGTTTCGGAATTTATTATATTTTTATCTAACAAAGAGGCAGGATAATTTCTTTCTATTAGTGATTTTTTAAGATTAGAAAGGTACTTATCTAGATTTTCTTTATTATTAATTAAACGGTGTCCGCGAATGGACATTGAATATGGAATTGACTTTTTGGTATGAAACGGATGACAGCTATCGAAATGTAGGTATTGCTCTTTGTTTGTAGGTTTTATATGAATTGCAGTTTTAATGGTGCCTTCGGATAGAGTTAGATCAACGTCTAAGAATGTAATTTGATTTTCTGATATAGTGTATGTAAAATCTAACGGTCCGAAATTATTTAAATCTGTAAGGAAGTCAGTGAGTGTGTCATGTCCATGTGGCCAAAACAATATAATATCATCAATAAACCTATACCACATTAGTGGTTGTAAATTTTGAGTAAGAAGAAATTTATTTTCTAATAACCCCATGAAAAGATTCGCATAAGAAGGAGCCATTCTTGTTCCCATTGCTGTACCTTTAATTTGGAGATAAAATTCATCCTCAAAAAAAAAAGCATTCTTAGTGAGGACGAATTCAGCCAACTTACAAAGAAAATTTGTAGAAGGAATTTGGGGGCTGGGCCTTTGATTAAGGTAATGGGAAATCGCTTCTAAGCCTAAATCATGGGGAATATTAGTATAAAGAGAGACAGCGTCAATTGTAACAAGTAATAAGTTGTCAGTCTTAGGAATTGTGGTATTTTTTAGAATCTCGATGAAATGGTAACTATCTTTAATGTGTGACTTTAGATTTTTTACAAATGGCTGTAGAAAGTAATCGACAAAAGCTGAAATTCTTTCTGTGGGTGAGTTAAAACTAGCTACTATCGGTCTTCCTGGATTATTAGGTTTATGAATTTTTGGCAATAAGTAAAAATTTGGTGTTCTGATAGGGTTAGGAATTAAAGTGTTAATATCTTCATCTGATAATTTTTCAATGGTTTTTTGTTGTTCAATATATTTTTTTATTGTATTAGCAAAATTTTGATTCGGATCACTATATAATTTTTTATAGGAAGTTTCGTCTCTGAGTTGCCTCAAACCTTCAGCTACATAGTCTGTTTTATTAAGGATGACTGTAGTTGAACCTTTATCAGCTGGCAAAATGATGATATTGGTATCTTTGCTTAGATTGTTAAGAGCTGAAAGTTCATCAGATGTTAAGTTAGGTGTAGGTTTGAGGCTGTTTAAAAATGTTGGTTGTGTAACTTTGTTCATTAAAACTGTAATAAATATTTCTACAGGATGATTTTTTGGAAGAGAGGGTGGCTCTTTATTAGAATATTGTCGAAATTTTGCCAGTGCGTCATGTAATTTACTATTATTACCATTTTTGTCCCTTGAATGCCAAAACTCACGCCATCTCAAATTACGACAAAATTTTGCTATATCATTTCCAAAACTGAAATGGTCAACTTTGGGAGTTGGTGTGAAATTTAGCCCTTTAGATAAAACTGAATATTCATTATGGTTTATAATTTTTGAGGACAAGTTTTTTACGACAAGTCTATCGGTATTTATAGGAACCTGTGCAGCATTAGAATTTGTAACTGATGATATCAAATTTTCAATAATTGGGATTTCTAAAGGAACTTGTGTAGGTTCGGGATGCATATCTGCATGAGAATAATTGTTTATAAAATGACGATTAGCTGAGAATTTGTTTTGTGATGAATATAAGGGAATGTTTTCGTTATTGTTATAATTTGAAACAGGATTTGAATTATATCTTGTATAATTTTGTTGTGTAGAGTTGTTGATTTTGTGAAAAATTTGTAAATTATGAAACTTATTTTCGTGTTTTAGCCTAATATTGTTTAAATCAATTACAGAACTGCTAACTATTTCACTAGCATATATATAATGCATTGGAGAATACATTTCTATCAAATCAACATAATATATAAGAGACCTTAAATGTTTATCTACCAAAACTTTGTATTCATTGTGTAAAACAAATGTAATCTCCATTGCATAATTAAACCTTAAAGTGTGGAAATTATATTGGATTTCTGGACTTATAGCTGAGAAAGGAAATTTAGGTATTAACCCTTTGGGACATATATGATTATTTAGACATTTTGACAGATATTCTACATGTCCTGTAAATTGTGATGC